>PVHX01004975.1:0-118129 GCA_004024805.1 Geosciurus inauris | reverse complement strand
AAAAAAAAAAAAAAACTTGGGAATCAATTTAACAAAAGAGGTGAAAGACCTCTATAATGAAAGTACAGGACATTAAAGAAAGAAATTATATAAGACCTTAGAAGATGGAAAGATCCCCCATGCTCTTGGATAGGCAGAATCAATATTGTCAAAATGGCCATACCACCCAAAGTGCTATATAAATTCAATGCGATTCCAATTAAAATCCCAATGTCATTCCTTATAGAAATAGAAAAGGCAATTATGAAGTTCATTTGGAAAAATAAGAGACCCAGAATAGTCAAACCAATCCTTAGCAAGAACAGTGAAACAGGAGGCATCACAATACCAGACCTTAAACTATACTACAAAGCTATAGTAACAAAAATGGCATGGTACTGGCATCACAATAGACATGTAGACCAATGGTACAGAATAGAAGACACAGAGACAAACTCACTTAAATACAGTTATCTCATACTAGACAAAGGTGCCAAATATGTACATTGGAGAAAAGATAGCCTCTTCAACAAATGGTGCTGGGAAAACTGGAAATCCATAAGCAGCAAAATGAAACTAAACCCCTATCTCTCACCATGCACAAAACTCAACTCAAAGTGGATCAAGGACCTGGGAATCAGATCAGAGACCCTATGCCTAATAGAAGAAAATATGCCCAAATCTTCATCATGTCAGATTAGGACCTTACTTACTTAACAAGATTCCTATAGCACAAAAAGTAAAATCAAGAATCAATAAATGGGATGGATTCAAACTAAAAAGTTTCTTCTCAGCAAAAGAAACAATCAATGAAGTGAACAGAGGTCTACATTCTGGGAAAAATTTTTGCCACACTCACATCAGATACAGCACTAATCTCCAGGATATATAAAGAACTCAAAAAACTTAACTCCAAAAAAAACCAAACAACCCAATCAATAAATGGACTAAGGAGCTGAAGACATGCTTCTCAGAAGAAGATATACAATCGATCAACAGACATGAAAAAATGTCCAACATCTCTAGCAATTAGAGAAATGCAAATCAAAACTACTCTAAGATTTCATCTTACTCCAGTCAGAATGGCAATTATCAAGAATACAAACAACAGTAAGGATTGGTGAGGTTGTGGGAGAAAAGGCACGTTCATACATTGCTGGTGGGATTGTAAATTGTTACAACCAATCTGCAAAGCAGTATGGAGATTCTTTAGAAAACTTGGAATAGAACCACCATTTGACCCAGCTATCCCACTCCTCAGTTTATACCCAAAAGACTTAGAAACAGCATACTACAGTGACACAGCCACTTCAATGTTTATAGCAGCTCAATTCACAATAACTAAACTATGAAACCAACCTAGATGCCCTTTGATAGATGAATGGATAAAGAAATTGTGGTATATATACACAATAGATATTACTCAGTAATAAAAGAGAATAAAATTATGGCATTTGCAGGTAAATGGATGGAGTTGGAGAATATCATGCTAAGTGAAGTAAACCAATCCCAAAAAACCAAAGGCAGAATGTTCTCACTGATAAGTGGATGCTGATCTATAATGGGGGAGGGGACACAGGAAAAATGGAAAAACTTTGGTCAATAGGGAGGAAGGAGGGAGGGGGCATGGGGACAGTAAAGATGGTGGAATAAGATGGACATCATAGCCCTAGCTTCATGTATGACTGCATATATGATGTGATTCTACATCACATACAACCAGAGAAATGAAAACTTGTGCTCCATCTATGTAGAATGAATTAAAATGCATTCTGCTATCATGTATAATTAAGTAGAATAAATAAGTAAATAAATTTAAAAAATTAATGAACATAAAAAATATACTTTATAAGAACAAAAACACAAGAAAATATTTTTAAGACATTGAGGATTTCACAGATTTATGACAGCTTCCTATTTTTCACTCTTGGAAAAATATTGTATTTAATGGTTTCAGTAATTCTAGTTACTCCATAAGCCATGCAAAATATATTGAAGTAGAAATGAAATAAGTCTGTCAAAGAGGCATTGGCACTTTTATTTTCACTGGAGCACTATTCATAATACATTAGAAATGGAATCAATGTAAGTTTCCATCAACTGATGAAGGAATAAGATATAAGATTCCATGTAAGGAAACATGCTATCAGATTGAGAACCACCTACAACCTTTAGTTCATCATCTTTTATATGATGAGAGTTGAAATTGGAGGCATACCTAAGGAAATACCTGCCACTCCAAAAAGTTGTCCATCTTCATCTGTGGGGGATGTATTCTAAGACTCTCAGTGGATACCTGATACCATGGACAGCACTGAATGCTTTATATACTTCCCTCCCAATATCTATATATATTTGATAAATAGTTTCATTTATAAATTAGGCATGGGGCTGGGGTCATGGCTCAGTGGTAAGAGTGCTTGCCTAGCACGCATGAGGCCCTGGGTTTGATCCTCAGCACCACATAAAAAAAATAAAAAATAAATAAAACATAAAAGATATTCTGTCCACCTATAACTAAAAAATAAATATTAAAAAAATAAATAAATTAGGCAAAGAGGCTAACAATAGTAACTAATAATAAAATATAACAATTATAAAACCATAGTATAATAAAAGTCATATGGATGTGCTCTCACTCTCTCAAAAAAAAAAGGCTTACATGAATATAATCAATGTGATGACATGAGAGTTGGTCTGATAACCAAGAAGGCTCCTAAGTGACTAATGAGGGGGTAGCATGTACAGTATGGATACACTGTAATAAGTGATGACCTGAGTCCCAATCATGATGGAGTGAGAAAAGCGAGATTTCATCATACTACTTAGAATTGTGTACAATTTAAAACTTATGGATTTTTTACTTCTGAAAGTTTCCATTTAATAAATTGGATCACAGTTGACTGCAGAAAATGAAATGATAAACAAAGTGGGAATGACTGTACTTAGATAATTCTACATTCTATTTTCTCTTTTGTTATAAAATTTAGGCATATTTTCAGCACAACAAATCTTACCAACCATACTTACCACATTTACTTCAAAGTATCTTACTATCTTTATCACCTATCTCTGAAACCTGATCATTTGAGAAAATCACAGGGTATAGGGAAATGAGAAGAAAATACGGAATGTAGGGAATTAGAAACTCATAACACTGATGAGAGTATAAATTTTTCAAACTCTTTAAGGAGCAATTTGGTGACATTAAGAAGTTGAAGAAGCCCATTTTCTATGAGATCTACTATGGGGTATATAATCTATAGCATAATTTTTGGAAATATTAACAGCAACCCCTTAAAAGCTAGCCCAGCCAATCTAGAAGGTCTTATATATTTTTTTTTAAATTTCATGTTTTTATTGGTGCATTATAATTATGCATAATGTGGGATTTGTTATTACATTTTCATATATGCACATGATATAATAATATAATTTGATTAACATCATTATCTAGAATTTCCCCTTTCCCTTCCTTCCTCTCCCTCATATCCTATTCCTTTCTTTTACTTTACTCTCTTTGTCTTTCAAAGCAAAGTAAAACAAAAACAAAATGAATATTTTAGGATTATACCTATAATCTACAAAGTGTAAGAAATATTGGAAACCCCTAATATCATCTGATATTTGACATTTCTTGAACACAATGTCATGGGCCTCTGCTCTTCACATGTACCAGTTCACTCAATGGTCATAACCACCTGCTGAGGCAGTCACCAGGCTTAGAGAGTCTAAGTGATTTGTCTGAGGTCTCAAAGATGGCATGGGCCTGAGTAACATTGTGAGCTCACAAAGTCAGGCTCCAGAGCCTGTACTCCATATCACTTGGGTATCTTGGTTTTTTTTAACCCATAATTTTTGCCTATAGTAAATAGAATCAGATATAACATACTATAATACAAAATACTAAGAAAATTTCATTTACACACATATGTATTTCTATATATGCATGTATTTCTGTGTGCTATGTATGTGAATATAGCAATGGTGAATATGTTTGTTTTAGATGAGTAAATGCAGTAAAGGTAAGCACTTTTTCAAATACACATGTGTGTACTTGTGTTTGGGTCCTGGGTCTCAAGATAGAATGTATTTCTCTCACAAATATAGTCTAAAAGTTTAAGCACAGCTTCCCTAGAGAAACTCTCTAATGGAAACACATAGATCCATTTACAAGATGCTCACCAAAGTAGTATTAATATTTTACAATTATGAGTCATGGTAAACAAATATCCGTTAATTTGTGAAAGGTTGATTTATCTGTGGTACAGCAAAATGATGGAACACTGGTACTGAACAAAACAAATGAATTAGGTCCTCATAGATCACCAAATAAAATTTTATATTTAACACAAAAAGCAAAAAGTATATCTAGCCAGGGGAAGTGGTGTAGGCCTGTAATCCTAGTAGCTCAGGAGGCTGAGGCAGAAGGATCTTGAGTTCAAAGCCAGCTTCAGCAACTTAGGGAAGCCGTAAGCAACTTAGCAAAACCCTGTCTCAAAATAAAAATAAAAATAAAAGGGCTGGGGATGTGGTTCAGTGGTCAAGTTTTCCTGGGTTCAATCCCCAGTATATATATATATATATATATATATACACACACACAGTATATATATATATACATGCACACACACACGAATATATTATATATATATATACATAAATTATATATTATATACATATATGCATATACCTTATTAGGTGCATTATGTAAAGTCATAAAAAATATGCACAGAGAAGATAAACATTGACTTCCAAGCAGCAGATATTTCTATCTTGGTTGTCTTGGCTTGGTAATGAAGGGAATGTATGACTGGGGAGATGTGGTATCACTATAGATAGAGTAAACAAAATTGCATTTATTTACTCTATCTATATATATTGTTATACATATGTATATATAATAAATCAGACAACATTGTATTATTTGCCATAACTGAATGGTGGGTACACAGGTATCTACATATTCTCAATGTCTCAGAAATTGTATTTTAATCAAATTAGCTGAGGTAGCTCTTTGAACTCTGCCTTGGGGCCAAAGGAGCACTGTTACTGTCTACACTTATTTTTATTTTATCTTTTATTTTTTGGTATTGAGAATCTAACCCAGGGACACTTTACCACTGAGCCACATTCCTAGCCCTTTTTTATTTTTTATTTTGAGACAGGGTCTCTCTAAGTTTCTGAGGGTCTTGCTAATTGCTGAGGCTGGCCTTGGATTTGCAATACTCCTGTCCCAGCCTTCTGAGTTGCTGAGATTATAGGCATGTGCTAATGCGCAGGGCACAATGTCTGCATTTAAATACACTAATATTGCAGTAGAAGAATTGGCATTTTCCCAAATGTAATCAACATATGCACATGTTTGCTACTAGGGTATTTAGATAGAATAACCTTGAATTAAGAAGAAAATACACTGCAAATATTTCCCAACAGCAAAATGAGAAGACTTCAGAGATTTAAAAACAGATGGCAATCAACTAATCAGAGTTGTATATACTAGCCTAGCCACAAATAAGTTAAAATAACGAACTTCCTCCCAAGGTGTCACAGAATATTTGTGAGTGATAATACTGATAATATTTAAGTAGGTTTAAAAAGTCTAAGAATGAGGAAATATCCCTTTAACTCAAATTGACATCAATGATTTTTCCCATACAGTATGGGAAAAGTACTTAACTTTCCTTTAGGACAAAATGTTTGTCACATGAATGATTCTAGTCACAAATGTAGACTATTCAAAATGTGATTGCTCTCATTATAAAAATCTGACTTTAGCAGAAATTAGTATTTTCCAAACCACCAACATATGTTAGGGCCAGAGGCTTTTTGTAAATTAATTATTTAATATTTTCATACAAATAACTTGCATGATAAGAGGAAAATTAACAAGCCATAAAATCGGTGCTTGCACATTCTATAAAGAGCCTAATAAACACAGAGATACATGCTCACTATATTAGCACTTAAATTTGAATTTTGTGTGTATGTATATATGTATGAAATGCATTTATGCAGTGTAGATATCAGAAATGTACGAATGTATATATTTATATGCACACACAATTCAGAGTTACGTATGAGTATGTATGTATATATAAACACACTTTTGTTTTACTATTTTTTTTTTGTCATTGCTAGGGATTAAACCAAGTTTGTAGCACATGTGAGGCATATGCTCTGCCACTGAGCTACACCCTCTGCCCCTGTTTTCTATTTTGAAAGATCACTCAGCAAAATTAGAAAATCTGTGTTGCACCAATGAGCTCTATAAACTTAACTGGTCAATTGACCTTGTGGTGGACAAACGCTGAGATGACCCTCTCATGAGGGGAATCCTTAATAATCTATTTCCTTTGAGGGTAGGCAAAATCTGTGACTTGCTTCCAGTTAATCAGATACTGTAAAGGAAATGGAACAGTTACTGAGTGATTATGTTACCTTATACATGACTCCATCTTGACAGACTGTAACAAGAGCATCCCTACTGGGCTTGAAGAGGTAAGCTGCCATATTGCAGCTTTCTATGGGAAATCTCAGGGGACAGCCTCATGGCAAGGAACTGCAGCAGCCTGTAGGAGCCCAGCGACACCCTTGACAGCCAGTTAAAAACAGGTATTCAGTTCTGTAACTGCAAGGGACTTTATTATACCAACAACATCAGAACTTCAAAGTAGTCGCCTCACTTTAGAGGGAAGGCAGCCCTGTCAATCCCTTGGCTACAACCTGTGGACCTCTGGTGCATGGGAATGTGAGATAATAAATGTGCATTTTGTTCACTGCCAAATGTGGTAAATTCAAAAACATTTCTCCCATCTGTGAAAGGTTTGGATTATTTGTGGTTCTAAATTATGAGTGTGCATCACAATAACCCAAGGGTTTTTATTTGTTTTAATTTTTTTTTTAGTTGTTGATGGACTGTTATTTTATTGACTTATTTATATGCGGTGCTGAGGATTGAACCCAATGCCTCATACACGCGAGGCAAGAGCTCTACCACTGAGCCACAATCCCCTTTATTTGTTTTTTAATACACCAGTCTGAACCTGTGGGAATTGATGCATGAGAATTTAGAGAGACAAGGTTGAGATATATTGATTTTTAAAAGATTCCCAAGTGATTCTGGTGACACTTGTCAGATATGTAAGATCATTTATAATTATAAATATGTTTATAAATGACATCTGGTACCTAAAGGTGACTGTACTTAATTCTTCCCATTTCCTTGTAAAATAAATAACATGTGATATTTATTGTGGCTTCAAAGACCAGTTTTGGAGACAAAAAAATAGTTGTGCTTAATAAATATGTTTATTTTTTGACAATTTTCTAAACCAAGTGTTCACACACACACACGGAGTAGGGACAGATTTTAATATACTTTTTCTTGTCTCTAAAGCAAGACATTTTTCTTTCATCCCAACTCCTGGTAGACAAAACTCTCATATTTTCTGCTATTTTTTTTTTTTTTACCAATACCTGAGTAAAGCTGTGTTGTGTACCATCATTAATCTATAATGAGAGAGGAAAACATAGGTAAGAAGAGAAGAAAGTAAACCTTGGGGAACTCTCTGCTATAAATTATGGTTCGATCTTATTCATATTTAAAAAATGACAACCCAAAGGAATAGCTAGAGGTATTTTTTCCATCCATTCACTTCTAATTTATTTTTGTCCCAAAGCCAAGGTACTGTGGAGAAAAGCAATAGAAATGGTGTGGCTAGATGAATTGATTTTTGGCTTTTGTCTTCAAGGGAAAGGGATAACAGGGGTGGACGGAGCATCAATGGTAACTCAGAAGGCCAGGCACCTGAGTTTTGATCCTTGGTTTGATGTGCTGACCCCTATAGTCCTGTTCAAGTGCCTATGGTGGTTGTGTTTTTAAAGGCAAATATAAATCCTGAATAGATTTTTCATTCTGAGATGGCCCCTTTTCAAATCAGGTCAAGTCACTTTCTAGGCAGAGTTAAGCCAATCTATTATCTTTGTAAAAAAATTAATAAATGAGTGAATGAATAAATGAATTAGTAGACCTCCTTCTCTATTCCTTATAATCACCATCCTCATACAGAATTCAAAACACACATTAACAAGTATTGGAATTGAATGAGTTTTGGGGAGTTCAGAAAGCAGCTAGCTAGAAACTCAAGTGAAGAGGTTTGCTTTTATTATAACAACAAAACAACAAAAAAAGTAGAAAGAGAGGAAGTAAATACCTTGCAGTCTTATCTTCAAAGTCAAAGAATTCTCAGACTTATTTTTTCCTACCTTTAGATTTCACATCAATAGGCCTGGGTTTGGGAACCCTTAGCTAATGTCTCAAATGAAAGGCTGGCTTTCACTGCTTTTATAACTTTTTCTACTTTCTTTCCAGCATCACCCCTCTTCTCTCACCCCCTACACTTCCCAAATCCAATTGTAAATGTGTTCTAGCTGCAAAAATTGACCCCTACCAGCACTCAGTTGCTTCCCTATAAGCAAGCAGTGTGTTTGCATCATCAGTGGTGGTTACTCCCATAACTCTTCTGTTGAACAGAGATTGTGACCTCACATTTCAAATTCTGACTGGGCTATGCCACTTAACACACTGAGGGGAAGATGTCACCTGTCACTGCATGCAAACAAGTTATGGGGGAACCTATATTCCCTCTTGCATAATTATTACATACTCAACTAAAATTTAGGCAAGAGTTTGAGAGAAAAGAAATAAAACTATTAGAAGAGTGAAGTTCTCATGAGCAATCACCTGATGCATTTTGCTAAGAATATTTATCCTGTAAAAAAGTCAGGTTTAACGGTTGATGATCAAGAATAACTGATGAAATTATAATATTAACACCTAATATTTTTGTATTATTCAACATATTGAAAGGCAGCTGCACATACATGACTTTATCAGTTTATTAGCACAAAGAGTATTCATCTTTTTGTTTAGGGGGAAAAACCCACATTTTTGCTGAATTTTAGCAAAGTGAAGTAACTTAACCAAATTCAGTTAGAAAGTAGGATGACTGCTCTTCTAGCTAGATGCTGCTCCTTTACAATTTATACAGCACTTGGCAAACTGACTTCAAGACAAATAGCCCCATTTCAAAGGAAGGTTTAACAAAAGTCCAATCATAAGTAAGTACTCACTGTGCTAGTTATGAAGGGTGCTAGACTCTCTGCCAGGCCCTTCCACTCTTTCCTCACCTCAGGTGATTGAAGTGGATTTAAATAAAACTCATGAGCTCCTCCCTGTGTGGTCTGAGATCCAATGATGCCATTATATATGGCGAATGAAGGGTTGCAAGGAAGGGAATTAACTGCTGGACATCGGGATAGCAGTGTTGTTTATGGAATCAATGCACTAATTATATACTTATGGACCATAACTTTGAGTATAAGCTGATTGTTCTTATTCCTCCCAACCTCAAACAACTGTTATAATCTAGGCTATCATAAGGCACTATTCCAGAACATTCCAGAATATTGAATGCAATACTTCTGATTGTTCTTAATTTTAGAAATTGCTCTGATCCCATTGGTGATTCCTCTGCAGGAAGAAAAGGAAACATACTATTATTGTTGCTTGTTATGATATTTATGAAATTAGTCATATCTTTTTAATTTGACTTTTATTATTAATTTCAAGTGATGACCTTAGATTAAATGTCAAAAAAGCTACCAAGTTTTGATATCATGGAGCGCTGGGATTAGAGTGAAACAGCTCCTTTACAATTAATGTGATCCACTTCCCTTTCTACCTTTTGCTCAAATATTTTTCAATTTTAGTCTCTCTCCTCCCTCTCCCTCTCTCTCCTTTGATATTGGAGATTATATCCAAAAGGCACTTTATCACAGAGATACAACACTGTTTATATTTTATTTTGACACAAAGTTTTGCTAAGTTGCTGAAGATCTTGTTAAGTCACTGAGGCTGGATTTCAACTTGTGTTCCTCCTTCCTCAAATCATTAAGATTTCAGGCAGATGCTATCAGGTCCAGTGCCTTTTAAATATTTTTTTTTTAAAGAAAATCATACCAATGAAGTAGATTATTTTGTTCTGAAGAAAAAAATACATTTAAAATATTTAGCAGGTAGAATGCCAAGAGGTAATTGCCACTGTATTGTCTACAATGAATGTTGATAGAAAATAATCAGAAGAATCCAAGATGAGTAGCAATTCTGCTTGTAACAATCCTGTGAGTTCAGATGTGACAGTAAATATGGAGACGGTTTGTAAATTAAAGAGTTACCTGAATTTTTGGTACAATTATTGCACTAGTTTATAAATTCTGTGCATGTTTTACTTCTAATATTTGTAAATATTGATGTTTTACTTGGATTCAGTGTCAATAGTATTTAACAAGATAGTAAAGATGATTATGAGGATAAAAAATAATACTTAACATATGTACAACTTATTTTGCTGGAGGCTCTGTGATAAAGGTTTTACTCTAAATGGTGGGTATCATTTTTATCATCATTTCGTATATGAAAAAGTCTCAAAGGTGTTGTCGTGTGCCAGAGCTGCACAGTTAATCACTGATAGAACCAGAATTAAAACTCAAGTATTTCAAAATCAGAGTCATAAGAGCCTGGTTTACCTGGGTTATTGCAGTGTGATTTCTACTCAGAAGTTTCAGAAAATTCCCCAAAGTCACAGCATGCATAGAGCAGAACTTGTTCTATGTATGGTGTTTCAATTGGTTTCATTGACAAGGTGGTTTACTGTACATTTATGAAACTTTGGCTTCAACATCCCTCATTTGCACAGGACCCTGGCAGGCCTGGGAGTGACCTAGAGTTCAAGATGGAGTGGGAGAGCAAGGTTGCAACCAGAACCGTATCTGTAAGAGTTTCTGGAAAATGTTCTAAGAAGAATACAGAAAAAAAGAATCTGAATCTCTCAAATTCCATAATTTTCTTGTGATTGACTGTTGTTCTCATTTGAAATACATATGTATATTGCACCTATTGTACATTGAAATACATATGTATATTGCACCTATTTTTCTCTTGAAAATTGAATTGCTTATTTTAATTGACAAATGAGAGTTGTATGTTTATGGTATACAACATGTTATTATGAAATATATATTCATTGTGGGGTGTTTAAATGGAGCTAATTACCATATGCATTACCACATATAGTTTTGTTTTGTGGTGAGATGATTTAAAATATATTTTCTATGCAATTTTCAAGAATGCGACTTATTGTTATTAACTATAGTTACCATCTTACACATTAGACCTCTTAAACTTAGTTCTCCTGTTAAATTAAAATTTTGCATTCTGACCAGCCCCTGATAACCACCATTTTACCCTCTACATATTGAGTTTAACTTTTTAAATTCCATGTATAAGTGAGATCATGCAGTATCTTTATGTCTGGGTCTGGCTTAATTCACTTAAAATAATGTTCTCTACATTCAATTATGTTGTGAAAAGGGAAGAAAGGACAAAATTTCTTTTCTTTTTCTTTTTTGTTTTATTGAGGCTGAATAGTGTTCTACCAGATATACCACATTTATCTTTCTCATTTGAAATAAATGCTGGTTACTCTACTCACTTTTATATGTGTGATTTTTCCTTATTCTTTTCCCCTTAAAAAAGTCCTCTAAAATCTTATGATTTTTAGATCCCCGAAAAATTGGATCTGCCCTGGTCATGGTTGTTGATTTATGACAGAAATGACAATGGATCTGGGAAACCAGTAAGGCTGAGCTTGCTCACTCTTCTTTCTTCCAACCCTCGATGCAGGCCTCAACCTAGCTTTCCTTTCTTATGGGGTAAATCTACATTAGCTTCCCCTACTATGATCTCTCTAATATCAATATCTTGTGCTATTGTAAAATCTTCACAGTTTCTCTCTTATTACTTGCCAACTACTGGGCCACAGCAACCTCAAAGACAGTTGTGTCTGACTAATTCACCATCTTACCTTCCATGCCAAGTTCAATATCAAACATGATAGGTGTATAAAAACTTAATCAATATTTAAGTAATGGTAAAATGTTCTACCAACTCTTTGGATGCAGTCCCACAGTTTTTGAATACCGACATACCTTGCTCAAAGATCAGAACTGGTTTTTTTCTTACATAAAATTCATTTTAGCAGAAATTATCTTACTAAAGAACTCAGAACCCAGTTTGAATCTCTGAATTTGAAAAAAAGTCATGTCTATAACTTTCGCCTTGTTTACATGAACAATTAAGTGCAATAGAAACAAAAGTTGTAAGTATAATAACATAGATTTAGATAGAGCTAAAATTTAATTCACCCCTCATAATACACACCAACACAAATCTCAAGAGTCACTATCTATTTTCAAAGAACAAACACATTTTCTAAAGAACAAAACAGATTTTTCTAAAGGACAACATATGACTTATAAAGACCTTTAGTTTAATGACACCTCCCAAAATCTTGTGTCAGGAATTCAAGTAGATCAAAAGGCCAACAAGAAGATGGAGACAGAACAATCTTAACTTTTTGGCTGCTCTTAAGGGAGCAACGTAAATCTTTTATGGCAGCTTGCAAGATAGTTTGATATGTTTCTGCAGTTGCTTCATGCCTCTCTGGGTTCTTCTGAATCAATACTTGTCGAGTCCTGTCTATAGTTTCATAGAATCATAGCAACATAGAAAGCAAGGTTAGATGGAACCCTGGAGATTACCTAATTTAACCTCACACATTGTAGGAATTCCCTCCCTAATAGTTTTGAAAACTAGTGAGGAAATATCACCAGGCAGATTTCCAGACTTGAGGCAGTTGCAGTTATTAGAAATGGTGTTTGTTTTGTTTCAGTTCTTTGAAATACCATCAATACTTACTCCCTATAATTTATTCCTTTTAGATACTGCTTTGCAAGATAAATTTCCTCCTTTGCCACATAATATTTATCAGTACTATAAGATGGCTATCATGCCTCTTCTCAGTCCTTCCTTCAGGTTACCTTCATAGAGTTTGACATTAGTTTCATATGGTTTCCACACTCTGATTCCTAACCAATTGGGCTTAGTATACCTTATACAAAATCTTTGAGTATGGTTACTTGCATATGCGATAGGCTACAAACAAACAAATTTGGGGGAATTGTGCTACCAAAATGATACCCAGCTTAAGCTTGTTGATGCTCAAAACATAGTTTTGTTTCTCAATCTTGCACCAAAAGAATAAACCCTCAAGAAGGCCATTGTTTTGTTTTTCATTTCTACCCCCAAAATGTGAGGGATTCATGGACAGTAAAGAAAAGAACCAGGGAAAGGACATTTCACCAATTCTACCCAGCCAACCTTATAACTGAATAATCCATGACTAATCTCTGTGTTTCATATTCTCCTTTTCTGAAAAGGGACTTTTAGTTCTCTTCCTTCTTGGCTTTTTAGACATTGGATGTGTTAGAATCCAATAACTGACATTCTCGGTCTATCAGTCTTCAGACCCCACAAAAGCATATCTACGTCTATAAGAAAAGACTGTGCATAACCCAAATTTTCTTGACTTTGCATTCATAGGGTGACTAGATAACATTTTAAGGTTTGAAGAAGAGTGCACATAAATAGTGGGGAAGCAAAACTGTGAATCATGACATGACTCTCGGTGGCCTATGTCAGTATCTGTTTTATTACATTTCTTATTTTTAAAAAATCAATATTCAGTAGTGTTTTTGTTACTCTGTAAAAAGTAAACTAAAACAAATGAGCAAAAAACGCTTTCCCAGCCTTCCTGAAGTGAAAAAGTTCCATGTAACTGATTTGTGGTTAATGAGATGTATGTGAGGTAGTTTTGGCAGATTTCAAGGGCATCTCTTTAAAGAGAAAATCAGTGTTAGAGTTGGAGCTGCTATCTTGGACCATGAGGATAAGGCCCTAACCCAGAAAAGGCAGAACAGAGAGCTGGAAATAACCTGGGTCCTTGATGCCTTCATAGGCTGTTCTAGAAACCTTGGAGTACCCATACTTACCCTACTTTACATACCAAGATCAAATATTATGATGCAAACCATCATCTTTGGCAGGGGTGAGTTCTATTAATCCCAGATAAACACTGTTTATCACTCAATATTTTTAAAATGTTCTGAATAACCTTCCAGGGTGTTTCTGAATGATTTTTCTTTGTACCTTTGAGCTCAATGTTAGTTTTAAGATGTCTTAAATGCATTTATTTAATCTTATGTAACTTTAGCATGTACACTATGAACAAAATCATGCCCATTTATTGTTGACATATAAAATTTCATTATTTTTTTCAGAAACTACTGTACATAAGTACTGAATATGCTTCATAGTCCACAAACACAGTGGTGAATGGATATGGGTCAAGAATGTATAAATTCATCTAAATTATAAATGTGCAAAGCAAAATCATGAAAGAAAACATTCTCATCTAATCTATTTAATGGATAATATGATACCTCAAATGCATCACTATTTGGGGTTACCTATAATCATCAAGTAGTTGATGCTTGTTTCCTTCCATTTTCACAGTATGATAACTATATACAATTTTTAGTTTTTGGAGTTTGCTTTTCCACAGGAACCAAAAAGGTTTTTATACTGGGGTAGTTCTATTTCCTGAAGCCAGTAGAAAGAGAAAATGGTGGGAAGCAGTAAACATTTATGACTCCATTTCTCTTTTCCCTTATAAATCATTTTATGATCAATGTTCAGGAGATAAAGTTTCATCTCTCTAAGAACATGGTTTTTTTTTTGTATTAATATGCTTTCTTTTGAAGACCATAGGGCTAATCTTAAAGGCAATGTAGATTACAGGAGAAGGCAGCAGATGGCAAAGCTCTAACCACCAGTTTATTTCTAATATTACCACATTCTTTTTTCTTAGATAATTTAGTTACCATTATTGGACTTATTTTCAAAATTACAAAATTAGGATATTTAAAAATAGTTATTAAATTTAAAACTAAGGTCCAAAACCATGTGTGAGGTAAAAACATGGTGTGAGCTACACACATAATTTTCAATGTTCTTGTAGTCACTTTTAAAAAAGTAAAGAGAAACAACATGCACTATTTAGCCCAAGATACCCAGAATAGTATCAATTTTTAAAAAAATTTGTTTTAATTAGTTATACATGACAGTAGAATGCACTTTGACATAATACATAAATGGGGTATAATTTCTCATTCTTCTGGTTGTACATGATGTTGATTCACACAGGTTGTGCAGTTATATACATATATAGGGTAATAACATCTGATTCATTCTACTATCCTTCAGATCCCATATCCCCTCTGCTCTTTCCTTTCCCTTCACTCCCCTCTACCTAATTTAAAGTAACTCTGTTCTTCCCTAGCCACCATTGCCCCCATTGTGAATTAGCATCCATATATCAGAGAAAACATTTGGCATTTGATTTTTTGGGTTTGGCTTATTTCGCTTAACATGATATTCTCCAGCTCCATCCATTTACAGGCAATGCCATCATTTAATTATTCTTTAAGGCTGAGTAACATTCCACTGTGTATATCTACCACAATTTCTTTATCCATTCATCTGCTGAAGGACACCGAGGTTGGTTCCATAGTTTAGCTGTTGTGAGTTGCACATTGGTTCAACCATTATGGAAAGCGGTATGGAGATTCCTCAGAAAACTTGGAATGGAGCCACAATTTGACCCAGCTATCCCACTCCTCCGTTTATACTCAAAGGACATAAAATCAGCATACTACAGTGATACAGCCAGAATAGTATCAATTTAATATAGAATTGATATTAAAACAATTAATGAGATATTTTACAGTCTACACGTTCAAAGTCTGATATCTTTTATAATCACAAGAGATCTTAATTTGAAGAAGCCATATTTTAAATGTTCAGTAGCCACATATGACTGGTGACTACAGAATTGGAAAGTGAATTTCTTACACAATTAGGCATTGACCATTACAGACCTATGAAAAAATCACCTGTATTTTTAGACTGAGTGAAGAGAAGTAGAAAGAAGGAGAAAAAGTTGGAAATCTCAAATAACTCATGCCAAGGTTCTCAGAGCAGCCTAATAGAGGAGATAATAAAAACATTTAATTTCCAACAGAGCATGGTCATTGACAAATCAAAATAGACACTGGTCTCTTTGGAGCAGACATTACTCAAAACAACCAGCACAAGAGTAGACAAACAAGTATTTAACATAATCCATGCTTGTGCATGTGTTCGAAAAACCTGGAGTCACAGTATTAATCCTTTGGTAACTGCTTGCCCCAGTGTATCCTTTTGTGAAGGTGTCTGTGCATTTCTATTTGTTGTAACCCAGTAACTTGTATAGTGATTAGCAAGTATGATATTGTGCTTGTACTTACACGTTTCTATAAGAGAATCTGTGGGCTGACAACTTGGTAATAAAAGAGTTTTAAACTTCATTCATATAGAATTGCCCTAAATGTGAGATAATTTAATTATTTAAAAAAGAGGAATAGTTTCATAAACATGGAGGTTGGACATAAAATCACCTCCCTATGCTGGACATAGTGAAGTGTTCAATAATCATTTGCTAAAAGGATGAATAAATAAATCTTCGATAGAACACTGCCCCATAAAAATAGGTTGTGTGAATTTCTAACTTGTTTTTTTTGCATATATGTGAGCATGAGGAGTACTTTATAGTCATATGACAAATTTCACCTAAATGCACCTTAGTTTAGACACTTTCAATATTGTATACTGATAGTCACTAACATCTTCTGAGAACTAAATGACCAACAACTATTTAATTGAGATATTCTAGATAGAATGAAAAACTAGGTGGGTTATTGGCTGTTTTCCATCTCCAAAGGTAGAAAATATTATTGGAAAGAGGGACATTGATAGAATTGTGAGAAACTCATGGCAGATAGAAGATGGCTGGATCTAAGTAAGGAAAAGATTTGGTGACAAAGAAGAGTATACTATTAGGTGACATATGAAGTTAGCTCAAGAAAGGACTTTCTAGCCATTTTCTATCACTTCCCCCCATTGTCTTCTGCATAGTAAGTAACACAATGAAGAAAAGTAGAAAAAGCTTGCTGTAGAAGGGTAAAATTAGGGCAACTCTGATCACTTGTTGGGGCTACTGGACAAAACCAGATGAAGGTAGTACAGGCATCAATTAGAATTCTACAGAACTACCAGCCACCCCTCCACTCAGAAAACTGTGCCATCAAAACCCTAATTCCAACCACCTATAAAGTGTCCATATATTTGGTTCATTGACTGAAAAAGAAACCTTCAAAACCTTGTAACAAATGCAAACCTTGTAACAATGGAAATCTACACAGAAGATTTCCATTTTAAAATGAATAATTAACATCAAAAGAACATAAGAAATTTCTAGTGGCCAGAGAATTAATTATATATACTAATGTTGCAGCCATTTCTGACTAGTGTGGAAGTTTTAGAATGGGGGAGGACACTTATTTATTATTTAAAGCTTATACAGAAATGGAAAAGGGTTGGTTCTGCTGGAGGCAGTCAAGACCCTGCATAAAGCAGCAATCCGGGTAGTGCTTTACCCCCACAAAAAAGAAAGAATAAAAAAATGCATGTACTACCATAGAATACCCAAGAGAAAACTGTATCTCAAGAGTTTTAAAAGAAGAAAATGTATGCTTGGCTAAAATGTCAGGATTGTGCACAATGAGTTGCAATGTATCATGCCTGTATGGCCTCAGAACCACAAATTAGCATAAATTTATGCCAATTCTAGTGATATTACTGCTACCACTATTACAAGCATTGGCAAGACTATACTGAAGTGATCCCCATGCACAATAACCTTACTAAAATAAGCTCACTTTATAATATTAAAAAAATACCTATCAAATATTGCCACTGTGAGTGAAAATTCAGCAGGCATAATCACTAGGTTCAGAAAAACAAAGTATTTTAAAATTAAGAAAATAAAGCAAGCTAAGACAATGTATATTTACAAATAGAGACACCAAATGCCTTAAGAAAAGTCAAGAAAAGAAAGCAGATACTTCAATAAGGAAAAAAGTTGAAAAGAATCAAATGAAACTACTAAATTTTTTAAAAAGTGTAACCAGTGAAATTTAAAAAAATTAATGGGTGTATAAAATTTTGAACTGGAGTCTATTGCAAGTAATAGTGTGAACTGGAAACAGGTAAGGGCATATTCATTAACCATCATAAACTGGCATATGAAGCCGGGCGCAGTGGCACACGTCTGTAATCCCAGCACTTTGGGAGGCTGAAACAGGAGAATTGCAAGTTCAAAGCCAGCCACAGCAAAAGGTGAGGCATTAAGCAATTCAGTGAGATCTTACAAAAAACAAAAAAACAGGGCTGGCTGTTACAGTGGTTGAGTAAACCTGAGTTCAATCCCTGGTACAAAAAAAAAAGAGAGAGAGAGAGCACATGAAAAAATTTTTAAGTGAAAAGTTAAAAAAATTACAATGAGAACATCCAACATGTGTTCTAAAAGAGGTTCAAAAGTGAAGGTACAGAGATATTTTGGTGAAGTAATGTGTTCATGGATATGTTTTGTATAGGATTGATAAGATCATAAATTTCCAGATTAGGAAGCACAAAAGCATGAGGAGACTAAGGTAAATGAATATATATCCAAAGTATTCCAGTGAGTTTATCAAATAAACATAATACAAAGGATATTTTAATAGCAACCAGAGAGGCATAAAGAGATTACATACAAATGAATGATTACTCTGAATGTAAACATTAATGATAGAGATTAGAAAACAAAGATAAAGTAGTATTAACCTAGAATTCCATATCCAAATATTAGGTTTCATCAGAAAATCACACTATAGGTAAAAGTAAGTTGACTAATAACATACTGGAGGAAAATATTTTCATTCTAAAAATAGTAAATTAAAAGAAATTCTGCAACTCATTAAAAATGCAATAAACTCAGAAAAAATAGCATTGTGTGTAGATAGAATTTCAACTCAAATGGTTAAAATACTAAGACGTTCAGGCTTTCTAATAATGAGAAAAATAGCCATTAATAAAGTGATATTGCATTTTACACCAGATTGGTAAATTTAAAATATATAATAAATAGAATGAAGAGAAAATGTGAATAATTTGAATTTTTAGTGGAATAGTATACTAGTATCTTTCATTGGAAGATCAAACTATTTCAGAAACATTAAGTATTTCAGTAAAATTTTGCACATGTCATAATGATATCCATCAGCATTTTTACTGTTTGTGAGTGAAAACACTGGATATCAGCAACTTAGATATTTACTTGAAAAAGAAAAATAAGTAATACATATAGATGTATATGGAAGAATAAAATGTAATAATAAAAATCAATGAATTAGATTTAGACCAAATAGTCATTGAAATGGGGGATGGGGAATCTAGATGAAAACTTGTGAAGTATATATTCCAAGAGCAAAACTACACAGCACTTGGAATTACCTTGTTATTTCAGTCATATCACTCCCTCTACTTTATCTTTGAAAAGAGCAGTGTTATCATGTGATGAAGACCTTGAGATCTGAACTCCCACTAACTCTGAGCCTTGAGCAGGTTTATAATTGTTCTGAGTCTCAGTTTCCTCATTTGGAATAAAGCCAAAATAATGACATTGGTCTCATGGATTCATTTAAACAATTATGAAGTGAGTAGTACAAGATCTTGTTCCACGGTTGCTATTTATCTTCTTCCTATCAGTTCCAGAATCCCTCATGATGCAGGCACATAGTAGAAGCTCAATTCATGGTAATTGAATAAATGGCTTAGTAAATGGAATGCAAATAGTCAGGTGGAGTAATGGTACATAACCATGGTTGCATATTGGAATCACTGGGAAACTTTCTAAAATATAATGATATAGAGTCCTGTGCTAAAGATATTTATTATTCTGTCTGAGGATGGTCCTGATGGATATTCCCCCAAATTTTCCTGGGTAATTCTCAGGCAGAGATCAGAACCTGGAGCTGGAGGATGATGTGAGCTCAAAAAGGTGTGGGCTGAAATGGCTGCACAGGTTCTGGGGCTGAAATGATGCGGATCTTTTGCCTAAGAGGGAAATAATGGGATTTAACATATTTATGAAAATCAAATGTATTTGTCCCTAGAAGAAATGAGTCTCCCTAATTCTGTAAGCAGCTTGGGGGAAGTTGAGTTGGAACCCTCGTTATAACCATAACTATTATAAGTTATGTTTGCTATGTGACTGGCATGATACCTGACAACTAATCTGTACATCGGCTCTCCAATTGCCATGTCCATTTTTAAAAAGACAGAATTATAGGCTAAGAGCTTACTACTTAAAGTGTGGGCCACAGACTGGTGGCATTAACATTTCCTGGAATCTGTCAGAAATGCAGAATCTCCGACCCCACATCAGAACTTCTGAATACAAATCTGCACTTTCCTTGGCTAACAAGGCCATTAGTACCCACATTGGAGTTTGAGAAATAGTGAAGTAGATTAATCATTGCCAAACTTGGATGCTCCTTGAAATCACCTTGAAACTTAAGTTTTAAAAAATCTGATGTTTGGACATTGGAGTTTTTAAAAGCTCCCTCATGTGCAACAATTTGAGGATCACTAGGCTAGAGAATGTCTGTAACATGCTTAACACAAAGCTTGCAAATGATGGATCTGGGATTCAATCCAGGACTCCAAACGCACTGTGCAATGTTATTTTCCCCAATATACATTTTAGGGTCAAGAAACTTGCAAATTAAAATAAAAAGGCCAATTAAGACATTTCTGCTTATCAGGTGTGTATGTGTATATGAATTTGTATGCATATATACATACATGTACATTATCACCTATCAGTGAGAGTGGAATGCCTTTGATCTGCCATTATTTTAAATTCCTAATATGTGCCTATCCTCTAATGTTTAGCACAGTGGTAAGTAAATATTGTTGCTTAATAAACAGTGTTTGATTAAGCACACATAGCTGTTCAAGCAATGAGATATACACTAATCGTAATAAATTATTCTTTGTCCTTTCAAGCTAATATTCAAATTCACATCAGAATTAACATATGAGAATTATTCAACTTGTTTATTTCCTTCTGAGTGATGCATGCAAATTATTTCACTTATCAAGACAAAGCCTATCTACAATTCTATATTGAATGTGATAAAATAATGAGGCAAAAACTTAAATTTCCTAATGTGTAAATGGCTTGAAAATAAGCTTCATATTTATTCATTAGTTGTTACACGGACTACATCCTCAGATTATTTTTTGCTATAGAATTAAACTTTACAAACAACCAGAACATCTCACTCAATAGCTAATTCACAGCAAGATCATTATCTTATTATAATAAATACCTGGATAAATAATATTGAAATAAGCTCAGTCCTGCTTTACAGATTTTTTTCCCCCCTGAGGATATCGT
This sequence comes from Geosciurus inauris, assembly GCA_004024805.1. Lineage (NCBI taxonomy): Eukaryota > Metazoa > Chordata > Mammalia > Rodentia > Sciuridae > Geosciurus > Geosciurus inauris. The sequence goes on along the minus strand of PVHX01004975.1, from coordinate 96,806 downwards.
AATCACTATTGTTCCATAATAATGCCTGGCAATGAATGGAAATGGGCTTTATGAAAAGAATTCGAATTATTTTTGTCACTCAGCAACTGATTGTCCTGTGTAGCATTATAAATTCACTAGGCCATAATCAGATTTTTTCATCTCAGAGCAGAAGATAAAAATAAACTACTGCTAAGGTTAGATGTTATCACACAAAGCTACCTCCCAACATCAAGACAGTGTGGAAATGATAGCCAAATAAGAGCATTTGCAAATGTAGTCAATTTTATCAGCAGTATTTCAAGATATTTTCTTGTCAGTTTACCTGTGAATATAGTCAACCATGTGAGAAGGGATATAACAAATTCCTAAAGAACAAGGAAAATACTCCTCTTTCCTTTAAATAGTATTTACCAAACATAGAGATATGTCAACTTTTGTGTGTTTAACCACTCATTCATTCCAAAAATATTTACTCGAGCTAAGAATTCAGAAATAAATAACTAAATGTTGAAAGCTTTGAGTCCTAGAGCTCAAAGAGTTCACAGAGCAGAGGGGAAATCAGACCAGATGACAGCAATATCTATATAAATGGCTGGGAGCTCTGCTGGCTGCAGACACAGGTGGAAAGGTCAGAGGAGTAAAATGCAGAGAAAAACCTATGAGAAATGACAAGAAGGTTATGTAGAAGGCCAACCTATGCAGTACAGATACTTAGGAGATATGTCTGATCGGAAGGAGACCAATTTACAGTTTCACACATAATGAACCACAATGACTTCCAAGTGTTTCCATAAAGAACTAAATAAGCAGAAGTAATTTAAACTTGCAACTCAGGTTGTAGAGGGACCATGCTGTTCTCAGGGCTGTGCTGTGGTAGAGGAGACAGCACCTTCTTCACAGATGTGTAAAGAAGAGAATGAACAAAGTATGATACTTTGGCTCTAGAATTTTTTTTTAACCTATAGTTATTCCAGTCTGCAAATGGAGGATGACAGTAGTTTTCTTGTAAATTCATTTTCTAGTTCAAATCTAAAATGAGTCTCAGAATAAAACATCCATAACAAACCAGCAGTGTTATGGGACTCTGCCTCATAGGACAATGCAGAGAGTGAAAAAGAGAAGAGAGGAAATGACTAACAGAGGGATATACTAGCAAGGAAATTCCAGTTCCTCTCAGCTGGCCAGGGCCTGGAAGTCCCCAAATTCAGTTGTCCTTCCAGAATTCTCGTGGGCAAAGGATTAGAGGAGGGGTTAAATATTGTAGGCTTTGCCAGAGTTTAAATCCCAGTTCCACAATTGACTTCTCTGTGTAATTGAACAATGCACTTGACTAATGTGCTAGTGGCCTCAGTTGATACATCAATGAAAGAGGAAGATAAAAACAGTACATCACAGGGCCCTGGAGAGGACTGAACGCTAATGTGCATAAAAGTACTTAAGACACAAATGCTCACTGTTAATACTACAGGTTTTGTGTGATCAGGATGAAACAGTTTCTCTCAAACAAATAAGATTAACACACCATGTCAAAAATTTCCCTGCAAAGTGCTTGCAAAATAGAATTGGATATATGTGACCATCTACATGATATTATTTGTACAGATTATTTATTGTTATAAAATAATCCAAATGTGGCAAAGAAATGAGCATATTTTCCCCTGGCATGTATTTTCTGATGTGGCCAAGTCAAATGAAACAGTGAAAAACTTTAAACTGTGCCTGTGACACAGATGAATTGTTTCCAAAAAGTGTATCCATCAGAAGTGCACATGATTCCCTTAACCTTAGCAGCATGTGTATGAAAGCTAGACCTCAGCTTTAATAGATTCTCTTCAATTAATGATAGAATTAATTCCCCAAGGATTTTACTGTATTATATTATAAATTAGGTATCATGACTTCTACCTACTTCCCTATCAAATTGTTCCTTTTTCATTTTAGCTCCTTCTGTGTAACTTATGAATGAAGGACACACTTAATTGTTGTATTTATGTTTATAGTTTGATTGTCTTTTAGAATAACATTAATTTTGATAAAGACACAAAGCTAACAAAAAAATCTTAACACAGCATTTTTTGAAGTTTAGCCTTAGTGTAGCAGACTTTGCCCTAGCCTGGTCACAACTCTTCGCTTACCCTGGAGGTCATCTATGGGCAATTGCCAAGAATACCTACTAATTCTCATCCTTCACTAATGGGGAGACTTTTTAAATTGGTAAATCTTGTCACCAGAATCTGTGGTCTATAAATATACAACAAAGAAGTGTTTGAGAGTTGTCATTGATTCACCATGTATCAGGGAAGAGTTCTGCAGGCTATTCTGCATCTTCTGGAGTGACCAGTTGCCCATAGCAATGATCTGATTACTATTGGTTCGAGAGATGGTGACTAGACAAAGAGGATCTGGGCATCTGAAGTTACCTGCGTTGGCTAAGACTTCCCGTGTGTGCCAAACGGTCAACTGCTCACCACTCTGATATCAAACAATCATCAATTGATACGGACCTCTGAAATCGCCCCGTACCTGCACTGGGCCTCAGCCAACCAAGAAGAGGACTGTGAGAGCATTCTTGCGTGCATGGCTACTTTCTGTTTACCAGAACCAGCTGTACCCTGATTTCTGAGAGAAGCCACAGGTGCTGACCATTCCTTGAACTCCCGTGTTCTTGTGGTCTGAGCTTGTTTTGCAACCTGAGCATTTTCCACACCTGGGTCTGCAGTTCCACGCCTCCCACGCCTCTCGGGGGGGTAGAAAAGATATATAAGCCCAGAGTGCTGAAGTAAACGAGTTTCAAGCTTCTTTTTTCTTCAGAATCGTTGTGGTGGGGGGGGGGTTGTTTTTCTCATCCGCGGCTCCCTCCCCGACTCGGTTTCCCTTCGGTCCAGCGCAGGCGCTGGCATCAGGAGGTTCCACCGAGATCGGAAGAAGGGAAGAATGCCGACGGACACCCCGGGAAGTAGGGGGTGAATTGTTAATAGTGCAGAAGATGGGCACTACCCTCATCAGGGAATTGTTGGAAAATTGTTAATAGTGCAGAAGATGGGTACTACCCACAGCAGGGGATTGTTGGGAAATTGTTAGTAGTGCAGAAGATGGGCACTATCTTCAGTAGGGAATTGTTGGAAAATCAGATCAAAACTGTTGAAGAAAAAGGGTATGGGGCTAAAAAAAGGGTACTATAAGGGCCTTCTTAAAGATTATCAGAGCAGTCTAGTCCCTGGTTCCTTCATTCGGGGGGTCTCGATGTTCCAGATTGGGAACAGGTCCATGTGGACTTACAGAAAAGGCTACACACAGGGGCCACAGTCTTTTCCCATTACCACCTTCTCTGTATGGAGGCTAATTAAGGACTCTTTTCAGTAAAATGGTTTGATTTAGGAACAAGTCAGTTATCTAAGACCTCTGAATCCACCCAAGAAGCGGTTTCTACCCAGTCCCTTAAAGAAGTTGAAATGGATAGCGAGGAAGGGAAAGGAGAGGATGGGGAGGATGAGGAATTGCAGTTGGAAAAGGATATCCAGACACTGCAAGAGATTACAGGAGTGGGAATGAAAAGAACAGTGTAAGCAGGAACCAAAGTATTATTCAGTGGGAGGACCACCTCCCTTTAATCCAGGACATGAGTCAAGGAGGCCTACCGGTCCTACAGTGCCTCTAGAGCCTCAATCGGGAGGTGTGGTGTTCCCAGTAATAGAAGTATTAAATACAGGGGCCGATGTTTCTGTCATACTTCAAAATCAGTGGCCACCAAAGTGGCCTACTCAAAGGGTTGCAACCACTTTGCAAGGTTTAGGTTATAATTCCAATCCATTACAAAGCTCCAGGCTTTTCCCTTGAAAAGACGCTGAAGGGCATAACAGACTCTTTCAGACTTACGTCCTTTCTCATCTACTTGTTAATTTATGGGGTAGAGACATTTTGTCTGCTATGGGGGCTGTGCTAACCATGCAGCCAGTCCAACAAAATATTATAGAACAAGGATACGTTCCAGACAAGACAGTGCTGAGGATGATAGAAAGGCAGGGATATGAGCCGGGATGGGGTATAGGAAAAAGATCACAGGGTAGAACGACTCCCCTTTACTGCTGAGGATGATATAATAAGGCTTGGTAAGGATAGAACAGGACTGGGAAACTTTTGATAAGGGCTACTGCAGCAACAGCCTCAAATATAGACCCTATACCCATTCAATGGAAAACAGATGGGTAGAGCAGTGGCCCTTAACCAAGGAAAAACTTAAGGCTGCTCAGTCCCTGGTGAAAGAACAAAAAGCAGGACATTTAGTTCCATCAACATCCCCCTGGAACACACCTATTTTTGTCATTAAAAAGTCTGGAAAATGGAGACTTTTACAAGATCTGAGGGCTGTCAGTTTAAGTCGCATCCTGTTTTTCCAAAAATAGACCATTCCTATCCCTGGAGCACGTTCAGTCTTTACTGATGGGCCATCTAATGGTACTGTATCAGTGTACTCTTCAGCAAAAATATCACCCAATGATTTCATCCAGGGTCTGCCCAGAAAATTGAACTTCAAGCACTGACCCTGGCACTTCAGATGTTTACCTGTGAGCCTATTAACACTTACACTGACAATGTGTACATTTCCAAAATCATTCCTTCCCTGGAGACAGGGCTATGGCGGCTAACATCCACGCCGTAGACCCGATGACGGGTAAGCCATGTTCTTTGGTCCGTGCAAGCTAGGACGGACTCTAGGAAAAGAGGGGGGGAATTGTGAGAGCATTCTTGCCTGCATGGCTACTGTCTGTTTACCAGAACCAGCTGTACCCTGATTTGAGAAGCCACAGGTGCTGACCATTCCTTGAACTCCCGTGTTCTTGTGGTCTGAGCTTGTTTTGCAGCCTGAGCATTTTCCACACCTGGGTCTGCAGTTCCACGCCTCCCATGCCCCTCAGGGGGTAGAAAAGATATATAAGCCCGGAGTGCTGAAGTAAACGAGTTTCGAGCTTTTTTCTTCAGAATCGTTGTGTGTGGGGTGGGTGTTTTTTTTTCATCCGCGGCTCCCTCCCCGACTCGGTTTCCCTTCGGTCCAGCGCAGGCGCTGGCATCAGGAGGTTCCACCGAGATCGGAAGAAGGGAAGAATGCCGACGGACACCCCGGGAAGTAGAGGGTGAATTGTTAATAGTGCAGAAGATGGGCACTACCCTCATCAGGGAATTGTTGGAAAATTGTTAATAGTGCAGAAGATGGGCACTACCCGCAGTAGGGAATTGTTGGAAAATTAATAGTACAGAAGATGGGCACTATCTTCAGTAGGGAATTGTTGGAAAATCAGATCAAAACTGTTGAAGAAAAAGGGTATGGGGCTAAAAAAGAGTACTATAAGGGCCTTCTTAAAGATTATCAGAGCAGTCTAGTCCCTGGTTCCTTCATTCGGGGGGTCTCAATGTTCCAGATTGGGAACAGGTCCATGTGAACTTACAGAAAAGGCTACACACAGGGGCCACAGTCTTTTCCCATTACCACCTTCTCTGTATGGAGGCTAATTAAGGACTCTCTTAAGTAAAAAAGTTTGACTTAGGAACAAGTCAGTTATCTAAGACCTCTGAATCCACCCAAGAAGCGGTTTCTACCCAGTCCCTTAAAGAAGTTGAAATGGATAGCGAGGAAGGGAAAGGAGAGGATGGGGAGGATGAAGAATTGCAGTTGGAAAAGGATATCCAGACACTGCAAGAGATTACAGGAGTGGGAATGAAAAGAACAGTGTAAGCAGGAACCAAAGTATTATTCAGTGGGAGGACCACCTCCCTTTAATCCAGGACATGAGTCTTGGAGGCCTACCGGTCAGCGCCTCCAGAGCCTCAATCGGGAGGTGTGGTGTTCCCAGTAATAGAAGTATTAAATACAGGGGCCGATGTTTCTGTCATATTTCAAAATCAGTGGCCACCAAAGTGGCCTACTCAAAGGGTTGCAGCCACTTTGCAAGGTCTAGGTTATAATTCCAATCCATTACAAAGCTCCAGGCTTTTCCCTTGGAAAGATGCTGAAGGGCATAACAGACTTTCAGACTTACGTCCTTTCTCATCCACTTGTTAATTTATGGGGTAGAGACATTTTGTCTGCTATGGGGGCTGTGCTAACCACGCAGCCAGTCCAACAAAATATTACAGAACAAGGATACGTTCCAGACAAGACAGTGCTGAGGATGATGGAAAGGCAGGGATATGAGCCAGGATGGGGTATAGGAAAAAGATCACAGGGTAGAACGACTCCCCTTACTGCTGAGGATGATATAATAAGACTTGGTAAGGATAGAACAGGACTGGGAAACTTTTAATAAGGGCTACTGCAGCAACAGCCTCAAATATAGACCCTATACCCATTCAATGGAAAACAGATGATCCTATGAGGGTAGAGCAGTGGCCCTTAACTAAGGAAAAACTTAAGGCTGCTCAGTCCCTGGTGAAGGAACAACTAAAAGCAGGACATTTAGTTCCATCAACATCCCCCTGGAACACACCTATTCTTGTCATTAAAAAGTCTGGAAAATGGAGACTTTTTACAAGATCTGAGGGCTGTCAGTTTAAGTCACATCCTGTTTTTCCAAAAATAGTGAAGACCATTCCTATCCCTTGAGCATGTTCAGTCTTTACTGATGGGTCATCTAATGGTACTGTATCAGTGTACTCTTCAGCAAAAATATCACCCAACGACTTCATCCAGGGTCTGCCCAGAAAATTGAACTTCAAGCATTGACCCTGGCACTTCAGATGTTTACCTGTGAGCCTATTAACACTTACACTGACAATGTGTACATTTCCAAAATCATTCCTTCCCTGGAGACAGGGCTATGGCGGCTAACATCCACGCGGGTAAGCCATGTTCTTTGGTCTGTGCAAGCTAGGACGGACTCTAGGAAAAGAGAGGGGGAATTGTGAGCATTCTTGCCTGCATGGCTACTGTCTCTTTACCAGAACCAGCTGTACCCTGATTTGAGAGAAGCCACAGGTGCTGACCATTCCTTGAACTCCCGTGTTCTTGTGGTCTGAGCTTGTTTTGCAGCCTGAGCATTTTCCACACCTGGGTCTGCAGTTCCACGCCTCCCATGCCCCTCAGGGGGTAGAAAAGATATATAAGCCCGGAGTGCTGAAGTAAACGAGCTTCAAGCTTTTTCTTCAGAATCATTGGTGTTTTTTCATCCGTGGCTGACTCGCTGGTTTCACTTTGGTCCGGCACAGGCGCTGGCAAGGATGCCTCTTCATGAGAATCCCCCTCACTCAACCTACCTATAAAAATGGCCACTCCCAGTCCTGAGCACAACTTCCCAGGCCCACACTGGTGGACGGTGAACCTCCCAAGAGCAGACCCCAATAAAGCCGTGCTTTTACCCTTTCAGCTAGTGGCCGATCTGACCTTACAATTACCACACCTTTTACTGGCACTCCTAACTTCCCTATTGTACTTCTCACTACCTGATGTATTCCCTGGGATTGTTTCCCAAATAAAGTACTTAGCACAAATTCTTAACTTAGGGACCACCTTTGAAGAATTCAAATTAAAAAGTTTTATTAAAGTGTTTCAGGGGTTTCTTTTTACTCTTTTTCTATTTTCTGAATTAGTTGTATATGATTTTTCACAAACAATACAGTGAGTGTCAAGCTCAAGAAATGAATTTCTCTCATTTATAACTGAAAGATCTGTGAATATTTGATTTTGTTCCTATCCAGATATTACTGCAGAAACTTTTCCTTTTTGATATTCTATTGCAGAGCTTGAAAAAGTTTGAAAATGATTGGACTAAATGATCATTAATATACTTTCTAGCTCTGTAATCATTTTACCTCCTTATGAGATTTAACACTGTTCTGGACACATACATTTTTTTGGTTGATCTGAATGATTCTTCCCCTTCACCATTGTTACATTTGTAACTTATGTAATAACTTGGTCTGCACACCCATTTACTTATTCTCTCATGCATTCACTTAGAAAATATTTGACTGTGTTCTGCATGCAAAGGAGGGGGTTACTTGAAGTAGGGGAGGAAGCACTGGACTTAAATACATCAAGATGTCTGCACCCAGCTCCCACAGGGATTTTCTGTGAACTTTAGCCCAGTAATCTAAACAAACCATCGTGATGGATAAAAAATTCTGAGAGCTATGAAGAGCTTAAAGTGTACTAGGCAGTTTTTAGGAGTTTTTCCATATGTTTAACTGACTTAATTCCATGTGGTAGATCCCACTAGACTTTCCATTTTACAACAAGAAAAGATGCAAAGTGACTAAGAGACTTGTTCAAAGTGAATACTGACCCTGGTAGGATTTCAACAATGAACATAAACTAAGACTTCCAAAATGAAGGCAAGTAAATGAAATCTATTCAGTGTGTGATAGCAAGGTAATCAGCCACCATTACTTGCATTTGGTGGAGATTCAAAGGCAGTAAAGAGGAGTTACACAGACTCATTGAAGAAAAAAGGGAAGGCTTCAGAGCAGCTCAGATTGGAGAATGTGGGAGTGGAATATTTGGAGGTAGACTAACCTGGAGTAGGACATCTTGTGATTTGGGGTACACGTTTAACTTCCTCTAGGCAGTCCTAAACTTGCAGTGGGGATAAGAATCAGAAGTTGACATCAATCAAGTCCTGACTGGGAATAATTTCTATAAAGTTTTTGGTGTAGTTGTGGATCAGAATTCACTTTCATCTATTGTCTGGCCACTTTATACTTGCTACATTTCAGATGTTGAGTGTCCCCCAAAGTCCGTGAGTTACAACCTTGATTCCCAGTGCAGTGTTATTGGGAGGTAGTGAAGCCTTTGGGAGGTGAGGCATTGTGGGAGGTCCTTTGGACACTTGGGGTCTGCCCCTATGGAGGAGTATGAGATTCTGCCCTCCTCATCTTCCTCTCTTGTTTCTTGGCCATGAGGTGGGAAGTGCAAGATGCCAATTGATCACGGAGTAGAGCTTCTAAATCTGTGAGCCAAAATAAATCACTTGTCTTTATAGAATAATTACCTCAGGTATCTTATCATGGCAACAGAAAGCTGACTAACACATGAGGGTATATTCATTCGCTTAGCACCAAGGGAATTTAACTTAAAAATTTATTCATTGAACCATAGTCTAATTTCATGAAAAAATGTTCATACAACTTATAAATACCCAGTGTAACAATATGAAATTATTATTTATAACCCTAATGAATGTTTAGGAAAAGAGCCATGGAACCTATTTTCAATGAACATGTATTTTAACTGAGAGCAAATAGTTGAAAGGTGGAGTTTAAAGGAAGAGTGTGGGCTTTGGAGTTGCAGTATCCTGATATCTCAAAATGTGAAATCTTCAATAGAAGCCAGGACTCTAGAAAGGAGTCTCAAACTTAAAAGCCTCCAGGGACAAAGAAGGAATTACTAATGAATGAAGCAAGGAGATAACACAACAGTGAGTCATAGGCTGCAAGATTCCTATCTAAAATTGAATTCTCTCATTTTCTGTCATGTAGGTCTACAGACAAGTGTAGCAGGAGACGTAGATTTCATGTGAAAATTCTTGATTTGGAAGTATGGAAAAGCAATTTTATAAACAAAGTATATAAAACAAAACAAACAATAAAATAAGTTGATAGTCACCAAAGAAACCATGTTGAGTGTCCTATGGCCCACTGGCCATTGTCATGAACCAATGCCTGGAGAAATACTTCAGCATGCACATGGAAGACTCATAGGGAGCTTCTCCTTACTACCACTGGGCTAAGCAGGCTATTCAAGCTCTTCCCGCTCCCAGACATCCAATTTTCTTTGCATTTCCAGCTCTGTAACAGGGCCAGGAGGTGGCAATCAACATATGTTCTTTCACATAAACCTCACTGCAACCCAGTGCGTTAGGTATTAATAAGCCTTCAAGGCATTCATGAAACTGGAAACAAAATGGAAAACAACTGTGCAAAAGGATACAAAAATAACTATATACCAACCTAAGCAAAATACAGGAAAGAAGCAATCAGTGTATAATGAGGTTAAATACTTCACCGTGGTGGGCTAAGAGACCTTCAAAGGAGGTGAGAGCAATTGGTAAACTTAAGGCTTGCTCAGGCTACAAGTCTGAAGACTAAAGGCAAGCAAGAACATAAAAACATGTTAGTATCAAGCATCATCATCCTTAACAAAATACTTTAATTGAAGTTAAGCAAACCTCTTCCAAAACACTCACATGTAGCAAACTCCTTCCTTAGTCCAGAAGTTGATAAATGCCTACTTCAGAAAACTGTCTCGAATGAGTTAATTTCTTATTTAGAGGTGTGGTGTATTTGAGTTTGTTTCAAAACTGTCTCTGGGCAGGCAGACGATTTTTATGACAAACTGGAAACCTAAAATTTTTCTTTTTTTAGAAAACTAAAGCTATTGGTCCTTTTGTTCAGAAAAGAGACCTGGTCATTTCTATTTGCTCCTTTATATCTGAGTTTTCATGCAGGTGAACTATGTTTTAATCTACTCTGCTTCCTTGTCAAGGCTTTGACAGGCTGAACATGATCATTCCTGAGAAAATGAGAGAAAGATCAACAATGCATCAATTTCCCAGGCAATCAGCAGAATGAGCATGTATTGACCAATGAATGGAATAATAGCTTTGACAATGTCAGTGGAGGTGTTCAATCTCCAGGCAGAGGGGTTGGAGCACGAAAGCTGGGAAAGGGGCAAAAAGCAGTGGGTCTCCGCTTTCTTCACCTCTCTACCGGTTCTTCTAACACATGGATGCACAATTTCTACAGATTGCTATATTACTTTGAAAGTTAGACCTTTGTAAGTTTTTTTTTTCTGAAAAGTTCAGGGCACAGTTCAAAGGGCATAAAATATGAAAATTTAACATTGCAGAAAGAGAAACAAAGAAAGAAGAAACTGCAAATCACTGAATCAGGGGCTAAGTGGAAAAGCCCTTTATTGAAGAAGCCAATTGTAAACAGTAGGCCTTGAATTTTTTCTGTTGGTAGGATGATAGGTTTCAGGAAGTTAAGGAAATTCTGTGGACAATTACTTCTTGTGACAGTCTGCTTAGTTATATTATCTAAGATTCTTTCTTGAGAATCATTGAGATTTAGAAGAATAAGACCAATGCACTCCTCATGGCACTGCAGGTATCTGGTGATGCTTATGCCACCATACACTACTTTTAATCAAATGTTCTTGGTGGAATATGAAGAATCTTATCTATGAATGTCCACATAAAACTTTAGCAATATAAACTTATTGTGGTGAATTCTTAGAATAGGACCAAATGCTTTATATACAGCCCAAACATGAGATTAATACAGAGTAAAATTGAAAATCTTCCACACTATCACAGCCATTGAATATAAGAACAGTGTTTCTGAACTACCTTACAGCAGGTTTTTTATGGGATGTGTCATGCTTATTATCACTTTGTATTCACACACCCCCCTATGCAATATTATATACACAACACCTCCATCAAAAGGTTAAGTTGGTTGTGTGGCATTTGAAAAAAGCTAGCCAGTCATTTCACATGTTAAAGAAGATAAAAACAAAGACTAAAATCTACCTAATTGACTATATTTGTTATCTAGCCATTAATGGAGTTTAGGAAGAGAGACTACTTAAAAAGTAGGAAAGCTATATCAAAATATTAGTATCCCATTTGTGCAATTTTGGAAATAACAATCTTCATTGTTCTTTAGCTAAAGATGACTGTGTGGACCTGTTGTACTGGACAGCTCCCAGTGAAGTTAAGTGTGTGTGTTCATGGTGGGCAGTATCCTCAAGAGATGAGGCAGACAGCAGACCTACATTTCTTCTTGCTTCCAACTTCGGGGAAAAGCAGCCCATGAGTTTCTTAGATGCTAACTACATTTAGAAAATTACCACAGTGACTTAGAGGAGAAATGAGCCAGATAAACATGAGAACCCTTTGGGAAGAGAGATCATTGGAAAGAGCAATCTTTATACAGCAAGAGATAGAGGCAGAGCCAACTACTGAATCAGTGTGGCCAAGGCAAGGAAGGCGTTTTCATCTTAGAAACATTCCCCAGGTCAAGAAAGAGGAGGGAAAATACAAGGTGAGTTGAAGTGACATGGTGAATACAGTCCATTCTCCACCATGGCGTGAGCAGTTGGCAGAGCCAAAAGCCCTATTGTGTCCAGACACACTGTTATTACTGTTCTGCTATCAGTGCCAACACAGCAATTCTAAACACTTTATGTCGCATCCTGATTTACCCTGCGGGGTGTAAGCTGCTGATATCTAGTCATTTTGAGACCGTGAAAAACAAAACAATAGCATTTGCTACCTGGGAGATAGAAGGCAATGCATACCAGTGCTGTTTCTGAAGCTCTCTTCTGCCATGTACCATTGTAGCTGAAGTAATTGAACTGGAAGCTCAATATAAAATAAACCCCCTGCGATCTTTAATACCAATACGTCTTCATCAAAGGAAATAAAAGCAAGACTGAGGTAAACAGGCACCAGGGAAATTTGCTTCACCCATTAGGTCTAGAAGGACTGAGGAGAAACGAACCATTTTCTATCCAAGACTGGGGTAGCATTTCAGAAAATAAGCAGTGGATATTAACTGAGGCTGCTTTCTTTCCTAACTTCCATCCTCACCCTCAGTGGGAATCATCTGGTACATCTTCATCACTTTCTTTTATTGAGTTTGATAAAATGATTTGAGAAGCAATCAATTACAGTCCACCAATGAGTATAACTCAGAAAAACTGTTCTTCGCTAGAGCTAATAGCAGCTAAATGCTGCTTTTGTATTTCTACATTCATAATGTATTGCCTGGGAAGTACCAGAGTTGTGGTGTTGTTGCTATTTTTTTTATTGATTCCCCTGGCTATACAGAAACATTATAGAAGTCAAGTTTCCGGTGCCACAAGGCTACAACAAGGTGTCTTAAGCTAACGGGGCCAGCCTATTTTAAGGAGAAAGCATAGTTCCAGCAGCCAATAAAACACGTGTAATGTCGTACGTATTCACTGAAGCACAGGATTGCCCGTAAGCATCACAGTGCAATAACTGCTGTAGGTTGGCTTGTTTATGGGGATAAAATGGATCAGATTTACCCACATGACTCTGCTCTGATCTTTACTTCTATTATCTGAGCCACCTTCTCTTCCTCCTTTCCTCCTTCAAACTTCACAACTATCCTTACCTTTTTCTCTGTTTTGACTTTATTCTCACTTCCTTAGTCCTTGTCATTCTGCTTTAAGTATCTTCTGGGTAGGTATTGCATGCTGGTCACAGGGTATGCAACAAGATATTATATGAGCTCTGTATTTGAATGTCATGGCCTAACTCTATGTAGTGCTATACAATGAAGAAGCAAACTCAAAATATTGTAAATTAAGTGAAGGAAATAATTCATGCTGTTGGTGGTCAGAAAGATCCTATGAGGCATCTTGCAAGGGAAAGATTTTGCATATGTTGAATACATGCATTTATTTACTTATCCAATAATTATATTCAGCCTAACTTAATCATTTTCACTTTTTTCTTTAGAACTCATCTCCCTGATATGTTAATGTAGTTTTATTTGTTTATTGTCTTCGTCTTCCATAATGTAAGTTTCAGTAGACAGAAATCTCATCTGTTATTGTTAATGTATCACTAACATTAGTTTGTCAAGTCTGGCATAGAGGAAAGAGAAAATTGTAAGATTAAGTGGGGGGAAAAGTCACTGCTCTATTCTCTATTACTACTCTAATGAATTACACAAATTCAGTGGCTTAATCCATCACAAATTTATTAAAGTTCTGGAAACAGAAGTGTGAAATGGGGTTCATAAAGCTAAAGTTATAGCATCTTCATGGGCGTGTCCCTTTTGGGGGTACAGAGAAGAGTCCTTTTACTGATCTTACCCAGCTCCTAGAGGCTCCTCACATTTCTGGGTAGTGGGTCCCCTCCATTGTCAAACCTACAACTACACCACCTAACCAGTCACCTGCTTCCTCCTCTGATCCTCACACTTATGAGGACACTGATTTCACTGGGCTCGCCTGGATAATACAGCATAATACCCACTCTCCACAGTCTTAATTTAATCTTTAAAGTTTTTTCCATGTAAAGCAATGACTTCACAGGTTCTAGGGATGAGGAACAGTGTGCGTGTGTGTGTATATATATTATATATATAATATATATAAAATATCCCTGCAGGGTGTTGTTCTGTCTACCATAAACCCACAGTGCTAATCTGCTTTATCCTTTAAATGAATTTCTTTACTGCAAGCCTTATAAGAAATGGGAAGGGGTCTCATCTCAACTTTAGGGAAGCACTCATAAAAGAGTGACACTGTACTAAATCTTCAAGGGCTGGGATGCTCAGTGGTATTATGTGTGCTTAGCATGCACAAGGCTCTGGGTTAAATTCACAGCACATGAAAGAGGATGGGGGCGGAGAGAGAGAGGGAAAGGAGGAGGAGGACGAGGGGGAAGGAAGGATAAGAGACGGACATCACCTGGTGATAGTATACTTGTTAGCTAGATTTGGCGAAATGGGGTTGGAAGATTACTGGGGATGAAATGAACTAAACCTTAGGGAGTAAGGTAATAGTTACAAGGCAAGTGAGGCTGAAGTGCAATGATTACTTTTAAGATGAAATAAAATTATATCAATTTAATATTATATATATATACACACCTATAAAAAGAACCTGCCTATGCAGAACATTTTACTGAGATCTGAAATATTGAATTAATATATTAACAATGTTTTTCCTCAGCAAGTATATTTTCATTTTAAACCATAGTATAAATGTGTCAGAGATAATTTTACCTGACATATACATGTATATATAATTCTAAGAGTAAAAAATAAAATAAAATTGCACCTATGGTAATGCTTTCCAATCAGCAAAGCACTATTTGGATACTAACTATAACTTTATAAAGAATGTCATCCTAAAATAGTACTTTCTATGAAAGAAATCACTTTTTTTTTTACAAAAACTGACCACACTAAAAGAAAAAGGAGGAAAATCCAGAAAGTCTGCACTCTGGGATGAAAATTAATGATTTATTTTCCTTTTTTTTTTCTTTTGACATTTGAATATATTTTAGTCACATTTGAATATTTTTCTTAGTAACTTAGAGTGAACATTTAAATTTTAAAATGTTTTACTTATTGTATGTCATTTAGATGTGTAATTATATTTAATTGTTCTGCTAATTTTTACCTATTTCTACATTTCTTACTATTAAAAGGCCATCACAAACCAAAGTCCTTCAGGATAGATCTTTGTCCACATGTGATTATATTCATAATGTTTAAGGATATAAAAACAAATGAATAGTTAAAAATCAGATTTTCATATAGACCATATTACAAATGAATGAACTCTTTAATCTGTTTCCACCATTTATTTCAAAAACTGTTTTTGACAGTTATAAAATGTTACCTCATTAGTGTAATATGCATTTCTCATAATAGTGAAGCTGAACTTTCTCCATATGCTTCAATACTTTCAAATAGTCTCTTATCTGTGGAAGTTTCATCCCAAGACCCTTAGTAAATGTTCGACACTACAAGTAGTTCCTAACACCACCTATTCTGTTTTCTTCCCCTATATCTGCACACCTCTGATAAAGCTTCACCTTTCACTTGAAGTAGTTAATCATTACTTTGGCCTATCCAAATTGCCAGCATCATTATTATTGTACTTTTAGGCCACTATTGAATGTAAAATAAGGGTTTTTTAAACATAAGCACTTCAACACCATGACAGTTGATTTGACAAACAAGGTGGTACAAGTTACTCATGGAAGGATATGGTTATTCTGAACAAAGGGATAATTCACATTCTGGGTGGGATGGTACAGGGTAGCTTAAAATTTCACCACACAATTCTGAACAAAGTGCAGTTTAGAACTTAATTATTTCTTGAATTTTCCATTTAATAGTTTTGGGCTGCAATTAAGTGTGGGTAACTAAAAACCACAGAAAGTGAAATCCTGAATAAGGGAGTACTACTACAATTTTACTTTCTACTGTTCTTGAGTTTTCTAGAAGAATCCAATTCTGAAATTAGAGAATCCAGGAAAACATTTCCTCTTTTTTTACTTTTTCTCTAATTCAAATCCTGAGCAGTTTTGCCTTATGTAACATCCCTCCTTTTCTGTCCATACCTTAATTTTAAGAGGACAATGGAAAAAGAAGTAAAAGAAAGGAAAGGAAAAGTCGGGGGGGGGGTGGATGAAAGGAAAAGAAAATCAAAAAAGGAACAGAAACATGGGTCAAAGAATACCAAAGGCAGGTTTCCAGGGGTGAGTCCCCTACCATCCATCTCCTACCACACATAGACAAACACCTTCATAGAATGAGATTAAGTTAAAGCCTTGGTTTTCCTACAATTCCTAAAACCATTCTTTACAAACATTTGAATTTTGGAGAGTTTTGAAATGTTTGAAAGAGGGTCTTACACTAATGATTGTACTTAGAACATGTGTAGTAAGTCTGTTTAATGTGAAGCTGAAGAAACCAAGAATAGGTGCTGTGATCTGTTTAAGCTCAATTGGTAAGTGAACTAGGGGTGTTAGCATCCAACCTATTCTAGGGCATTTTCCCCAAAGCCATGCTTCTGACTTTAGATATGCTTGTAGAGATTCCACTATATTCAGCTTATCTATTTCATCTCCTAGCAGTAGAATCTAAACAGTTTATTCCAAAAATCTATATGCAAGGTACTAGTGATACAACACACACACTTTCCAAGGAATACTAATACTGATGGAGTTGATAGCCTCTTGCATGATAGTCTAGTAAGGAACCACAATATTTTTGTAGGTATAATTTTCATCATACTTACAATTGTTACAAAATTCTTATTAAATACAAAGAATGAATCCTGATTTTTTTTTAAAGGGGTGTGTGTGTGTATGAGAGAGAATTCATAATTTAGTGTGGAAGTTTTTTTTAATGACAGATCCTTACCAAAGAAGAAAATTTGTGGTAATCCTTTAAAATTCAGAACACTATTCATTCTTTCCTATTGGATGCCCTCCATGTTATCCTTTGAATAACCATTCCTATGTGAAGTTAATGGTTCAATTTTGGGGAAATGATGGAATGTCTTAGATGATTGAGGATAACATAGCTAAAAGTTACAGCTTGTGTCTTACACCAAACAAATTAATCCTCAAGAAACCCCTTGAGCCATCCACTTTCCTGTAATGTCATTTTGTTTGAACAGGAGACAGTCTTTGTTTTCCCAACCATGATATATCCAATTATAGAAACACACATTGGTTTTTATTGGTCTTTTCCTTTTTATTGTAATATTCACTTTCACATGTGCATATACTGTGGGAAATAAGAATGTTTAAAATGGGGAAAGCTTAGTGCTGTGTAGCATAATTTATAGAAATGTCAAAATCACAATATTTTCCATTAATATTAATAGGTTACATATATACATGTGTATATGTCAATCTGAAGTTTGCAATGTAATTTCACATGGTATCATACATAATTCACATACTTTAAGAATGAGAGATTAGTCTTGCCTTAAGGGGGATGAAACGCAGTCCAGGGAGATTATATTTGCTCAAGATTAAAAAGTCAGCAAATGACAGAATTAGTGCTTGAATTTTCTAGAGAATCCAATTCAAGTGCACTTTTTATTAAAACAAGTATATTAATACTGAATCAATTTTAATATGTAGTTTGTCACTTAATAATCTTAAACACAAAATATAATTTTGGTATTTTAGAAAAAGTCAAAGATAAAATTAATGACTGCTATCATTCTTTATCCATCCTTGAATGCATATGCATGCATTCATGAAAAACCCAATCACTGACAATACTCTGCTCCATTCATTTGCTTCAAGAACCTTGAGAATGCTCACTTCCCTTTTCCCCAGTCAGAACTGCCATGTTGTTTTTATCCTTTACATTATGAATCCTTTACTGTGTGATCAAGAAAATATAAATCATGTGGCTTCACCTTCCCATAAAAGTGTCTAATTAAGATTAAACTTGTCCCTGTGGTAAATGTAAAATGATTTAATTATAATCAAAGTGATCTCAATTGAATAGCTTCTGTTTCAAAGAGTCACTCTCCTAGTGCTAAGAAGCTCATTAAATTCAATTTGCAGTAATGTACTGCTGTCATGTTTCCTTTCTGAACCACAGTATTATATTAAAGTTCTTTGATTATTTCCCTGTAGGGTAGCGTTAATGTGACACGCCATGTAAGAGAAAAGCTCAAAAGAGACTCAAAGATGCACTACCTTTTTAAAAAAATTTTCTCAATAGATGTTAATGTTTAGCAGCGTGAAAAATATTCAATAGAGTATTTGCAGCCTGTCTTACGAAAGAGGGGAAAACAGTAATACAATTTATATTGATGTTTGTCCTAGAAGCCTAAAGAGTCTATTTGTTTGCAAACATGTGCATTTCCATACAACGTAGATGATACCCTTTGGTATGTTTTTACATTTATCATAGGCATATACTTTTCATCTATGAACTTAAAAAACATCGCTCTTTTCAAAAAAGTTCATTCTCCTTGATATGTGGAATTACTGCTTATAATAGAAAACTTCAATCTAAAATTATCCAATATTGCAAAATCTAAAAAAATCACTTGTTGTTTAGAAAAATAAAACGGAAAAATTTAAAACCATTTTTCTTTCAAATATGAAAATGTCTTTTCAAGTTCACCTCTTCATGGAAAAAGGTACTAAATGATTTGTGTTTCAGAGATAACTAGTCTATAACCAAAAATGGTAATTTCCTTCATATATGTTAAACAAGATAGCTATATAATAGACAGTTGAAAAAATTGGTAATATACATAAATCCTTTAAAAAATATTCTATTTCAAGAGTCATACCTAAATTTATAAACCAATTCTGCATCCATTATGGAAAGCAAATTAAATCATTTAAAAAAATCATAGAAATAGAAGATATTGTGCAGTTGGAAATTTTCAAAGCTATTGAGACTGTTTTATGTTGACATGTTATAACAAAAATATATCATTTGTATTTCTACTGTTTTGGTTACTCTTTCAAGAACTGATATCAAGAGAAAAAGTATAATAAATTATAATACTTCTATCCAATAACAAAAGTTAGGGTGCTTTGCTTAGCTTCTAATGAATCAGTTAATACAATCATAAGTTCAGGTAACATGATAAATGATCTTTTACCAAATTTAAAAACTTCCCCTAACTTTAACACTTGATTTTTGTTTGCCTCTGTTTCTTTCCTTTGTTCTGTCTTGCTTCTTTCAGTCCCTTTCTTTTACAAAATACAAACATGTCTAAATATATAAAAAATTATTTGCATGAGCAACCTCTGACCAACAGCACATTAATGCCCATTTTTCCACATCTATATAAAAACAATGTTGTCTTGTACAAACTGCTCACAGTGAAGTCCTGCTGTTTCATTTAATTTTCACATATTTGATTTTTAACAAAGTTGGACATATTTTATATATTAATAGCCCAGATATACTTGTTGCTTTTTGTTTGTATTTTGTTATAGGCCTCCTATTCATATGTTTTATTCAATAAAGCATTCAGTTTTCCTGCTAACAGTTAAGAATTCTTTTTAATGGATAGAAGTGGAGACTATCATGCTAAGTGAAATAAGCCAGTCTCAAAAAAGCCAGATGTTCTCTCTGATAATGAAGATGCTGATTCACAATAGGTGAAAGGGGAGAAGGGAAAGGTTCTCTGGATTGGACAGAGCGGAGTTGGGGGGAATGGAGGAGAGATGAGAATAAGAAAGACAGTAGAATGAATCAGACATAGCTTTCCTATGTTCATATATGAATGCACGATCAGTATAACTCCACATTTACAACCACAAGAATGGGCAGTTACATACACCCCATGTATGTTAATGTCAAAAAATATTCTATTGTCATGCATAACTAAAAAGAACAAACAATGAAGAAAAATTGAAAAAAAATTCTACTTAAGTATTTACTACTATATTAGATTTTAAATACTTTCTCCCAGTTTGTAAGTGAACTGTCTTTTCATGAACATTGTTTTCCCTCATTCTGAAAATCCTCAATTTGAAGAAATGATTACCCCCAACATATTATAAACCCTTTGGGAGGAGAAAATCTGTAGTATTATTCAGCTTTAGAATATCATTTATAATCTAGCATAATGTCTGTGAGGGGAAAAAAACAGTTTAAATACATTGAAATAAACTATGACCTTTAAAAAATACCATTCTTTTTTACCTTTTTGTGAATCGTGCAAATACATGGTTTAGCCACTGGTTACCTCTATTCCTCATTATTTGGCAGCTAGTATTGGGGCCAAATCATTAAAGATACTCAAATATTGGTTGAGCTAAATATTTTTAATTCAACATAATACACTGGTGAACCTGCATACTTAACATTTATAAAGTTTATCTGGTAACTATTTTTAATTTTGTTTATTTGCATCTTTACTATTTTGTACTATTGTAAAATGGTTTAGAAGTTTTTCTAATCCATTTTAAACACCATTTAATAAAACAGATACTTAGCCGGGCGCGGTGGCTCAAGCCTGTAATTCCAGCACTTAGGGAGGCTGAGACAGGAGAATCGCGAGTTCAAAGCCAGCCTCAGCAATGGCGAGGTGCTAAGCAACTCCGTGAGACCCTGTCTCTACATAAAATACAAAATAGGACTGGGGATGTGGCTCAGTGGTCGAGTACCCCCCGAGTTCAATCCCCAGTACCATTTAAAAAAAAAAAAAAAAAAAAAACCAACAACAAAACATTTTAAATACAGCCAACATAAAGTGATATGTACTCAGTATATTATGGGTACTTTATACATCCTCATTTATTTCCCACAATCATACCTGTTCAACTGATGAAGAAACTGAAACTAAGAACATCTACATGACTTATCCACAGTTATAAAGCCATCAAGTCCTAGAATTGGATTCAAACCATGAATATTAGTGCCCTTTACCAATCTAAGCTGTACTGGAAAGAAGAAAGGCAGAGAGGTATATAGATAGATATGGATATAGCTTTCTCATCCATGCAACAGAAACCACTTACCACAGTACCATAGGGCATGCTGTGAGTTCACATGTGAGTACTAGTTTTAGTTTTCATCATATAGTGAGTTGTTATCTTTATTGTTTCTTCAGTACCATAGCAGTATTTACTAGAATCTTATATGTGATAAGTTCCTATTTAACATTTCCTCATGGTATCTTCAGATCCATTTCCCTTTTGTAATAACTAACTAGGTGTGTCTTCTTGAGCGGGAACTCAGAATCCTGTTTTGCAATTAGGGTTTTCTTCAATCACTTTATGCATTCTCATATTTTGAACCAATATCACTACCAAGACTTTTTACTCATTTGAATCTCCATCAATAACCTGTTTCCTAAATTTAGCTCCATATCTATAGATGTCTATTGGGTGTTCCTACTTCCTTATTCTTCACATGAAAGTTACTTAACATGGGACACGTTGTTGCTGATACCAGGGATTGAACTCAAGGGCACTCGACCACTGTGCCACATCCCCAGCCCTCTTTTGTATTTTATTTAGAGATAGGGTCTCATTGAGTTGCTTAGCGCCTCATCGTTGCTGAAGCTGGCTTTGAACTCGCCATTCTCGACTCAGCCTCCCAAAGAGCTGGGATTAAAGGTGTGCGCCACCATGCCTGGCTTGGATTCTACCCTTATATTGCCTATGTTGAAAGAATTTTGCAAATCTGTACTTTAAATTGTTATGAGAATGAGTGTTTTATATATATATATAATATATTATATATGTCAGTTCTGTGCTAAATAATAAAAGGTAGGGTTCAATAATTTCAGAATGTATTGGCTTAAAGGCTGAAAAATTTTAAAAATATAAAAATAAGTGAAGAGTCCAACTTAGTTATTCTTAATGGGGATAATTTTATAACCCACAGGGCATCAGCAATATCTGGACACATTTTTGGTTGTCATGATTTGGGGAAAAAATGCTGCTGTTATCCAGATTATAAACACTATGGATGCTGATAGATGTTTTGCAATACACAAGACAGGCCCTAACCACAAATACCTGCCCTCAAGTACTGTAGCAGCAAGATTGACACTAGTCTAACTTTAAGAGCAAAGTCAAGATTTGAAGAAATGGTCAAATAGCGCTGAAATATCCTTTTCATTTTAAACATGAAAGAAGGAAAGAATGAAAGAAATCTAACTTGTGTTCAGATTCTCTTTTCTTAGAAAGATATATAATCAAACACAATTGGTATGCTCAATCAAATTCTGTTTACTGTGCTGTTTGGTTACCTGTTCATTTTAATTCAAATGTTCAGTATTAGTAAAAGTTGAGAAAGGAGATGTTTTGGGGAAAGAATAGATTGCTTATGAAATGGATAAAAAAATAAAGGTTAAAAGGAGATGAGGGATAGAGTTCTTTCTCATTAGTAAAGCAAGGTGGTTTTTTACAGCTTTACACACATTGAGAGTAATTTATACAATTGTCATTCAACAAATTGGAAACAAAACATGCAATTATTGGCAAATTCCAATTGAGCAGTGCATTAAGGTAAAAGTGATCCCTATTTTAGGTTGACATAGAATATGTTTCAGGCTTGGATATGAGCTGAGTTTAAATGAAGCAGTAATTAATAATCAACAAAATAAGATTTCTATAATTTTTGATACTGGATTTTTCTCCAATTTTGCTATTTTTGTTGAGATTGTGTATTCAATATTATTGGCAAAATGAACTTGACTCATTAAAAGAATGTCATAGAAAATTTATCCAATATTTACACTATAAGTCACTTTGTATATTTATATTCAGGAATTTTGGTGAGAAATTTTCAAAACCAGTATTGACCAAAAAAAATTTAAAGGTTGGAGAACAAACCAGACTTCTTACTCTAGCTCAAATTGTGTGATTCATATTTGATTCCTCAATGAATTTATTAATTTAGGTAATTGTATGAAGCAAGTCTGCCTAAAACCTCATCTCCAAGCAGGCTGGGCTTTGGTCCATTGGATTAGACAGTTCTTCATACACTAGTGGTTATAGAATGGAGCAATGAGAAGCAAGAACTCCAGTAAACAGATTCCAGTGGACTTTGCATAATCTTAGGTAATCTCGAGGCTAGATATCAACTAAAAGTTAGAGATGATAATATTTCTATACCATGAGGTTTTGGTAAGGATTAATTAATGTAATATGCTGCTGGTGCTTAGGCTAGTGCCTGGTACTTCATAAATGCTTAATCAATGTTTGTTATTAAAATTAGTATTAGTTATATATAGTGTATTATATACTACACACTCTCTCAAGAAACTACATTATTTTGAAAGTATCTAAATGATTCTATAAATACATATCTGCATGTGTATTATATATTACAGAAAATCTCTCCAACCTTGATTTTTAAAGATGATTAACTTTTAAAGTATACCTACAAAGCATATATATACTTGCTCATGATAGACTCTGAAAGAATATTTATGGACCAAAAGTGCTTAATCATAAACTTCATTCTTTTAAAATTTTCATATAGTATTGAATCAAAATTAAGTTAAACTGAAATTTAACACTGAAAGCAAGTTAAAATTAAGCAATTACAAAAATTCTTAGGAACATTAAATGTTACAGGAATTCAGAAATGTTAAAAGTTAACATATTTCTATGTGTGTATGTATTCAAGACTAATTACATGTATGTATTAAGGAATAATGATTTGCCTTTACACTAACACATGTATTAAATTATTTAAACCTTACAACAATCCAATATGGTAGTTTCCAGAATAATTAAATTTTACTAGAATTTACTTAGAAAGTCAAGATAAAGTAACTTCTCCAGGGCTTATCACTATTTAAGTGATCTCAAGTTTAAACTTCAGATCTATTTAACACCCAAGTCTATGACATTGATTATGGTTTACTTATACTCAAAATGGGCTTTGGTCTCTTCCACAGTTACTGATCAAACTTTGGTATAACAAAGTGTATTGAAATGCAGAAAATCATTAAATATAATAAAGTCAGTTTGGGGAGAAAGAATATTATAGAGACAGTGGTGTTAACATTTATGTTGAATATATGTAGACTTCTTGTGAACAATACACAGGATTACATTTGTTACTGCATTGATATGAAAGTAAATACTTTGTTAGACACTTTACTTCTGGACTAGTTTTGTTGATAGTATATAGACATGGCCCGAATAAAGAACCAGGGAAATTGTATGAGTAGGAAAGAAATGTAATTTGTGGATGCACAGTTAAAAAGGAAAAAACACTTTGAGTTTGTGTCACAGATAACTGAAGATGGCCTCCCTTTTGAGTAAAATCATGAAAGAAAGAACTGGGCTTAATGTTTTTAATTTATAAGTTGGAAACATAAATGCATGTTCTAATGAGAAGCCTTTGATAGAATAACAAATTAATCACATTAGGAGAACCTTGCCCTTTGCATTTGTTTGCTCCTGGGAACTTAAAGCTGAATTTTAATGTTGCCTTAACATTTGCAATAAAAGTTAAAACCCTAAAACTAAAATGCAGACTTCCTTATAGACTAATGTGGTAATTGTATGAAAGAACCACATGTGATACCTCAGGAGGGATAAAAAGAATAAATTGTTGCCCCTTGGAATTAGGTGGTAATTTTTAAGGGGATTTGATAGTTACTAATTTAAAGTCTACCCACCATACGAATGGAAAAAGCACCAATTTCTCACTTTATTTAGTAGTCATCTTTTGAAAGTGCATGTATCTCAAACTATTGCTAATATTTCCTTAGTCCTTAATATTATTTGAGATATAATGTATTTGTTTCAAATATCACTTTAATTTTCACTTCCTGTATTTCCCCAGTACCCCATAACTAATACATTCATTTTAAAGAGCTTAATGTCAAACCTAGGTGCAACAAAGTATTTTTAAAAGGTTATATTTTAAAATTAATGTTCTACAGCCAAATGTAAAGAGAGAAGCTACCCAGGAACTCAAGAGGCTGTGGCTGTGACAGGAAGATTGCAAGTTTGAAGCCAGCCTGGGCAACTGAGAGACCTTGTCTCAAAATAACAAGCAAAAAGGCCTAGATATGTAGCTCAAGAAACAATTGTAAGGGAAAATAGCTAGCATCATTCCTTATCACAAGATATTTTTCTGCTGAACACAGGATCAATTCTAAACACATTTCATGGCAGCAGAAATACAATTGTCATAACAAGCTATATCTAAAGTCACAAATACCATTAACAAGAATATTCCGTTTCATCAGTATTACCCCACCCATATAATATATTAACCACGATATAAAGAATTAGCAATACAGCATCAGTGTGAAAAATAAAACAAACTTAAAAAGAATAAGCATAGAAAAACTAGTATACTTCTCATGAATCCCTTCAAAGACTCTAGTTTGCACTACAATCCACTAGACTAGAAGCATATCCATTGTAAGTGTTTGATATGTTTGAAATTACATCAAACAAAAAATTGCATTCCATTCTGATGTGATATTTATTTCTCTGGATATTTTGCTATTTCTTATAAATTTCTGAGCCAAACTAACTCCTGATATTGTTGAAGGAATGAGTCCTTACCTGGATTACTCTCATTAATGTTTGCTGTTTTGCCATTTATTTGAAATTTGCACAAAGCAAATAAGCATAGCTTTTACAAAGTTTGCACCTAACTAGATATTCCCTATACAGATATATGGGAATACCAATAAACTCCTCTTACATATACATGGAGCAGTTTGCTACCTGAAAAGTGCATGAGATTTGAAGACTAATACACCAAGAATAGAAGCCCAGTTCTGCCACTTTGAGGTTTTGTAAATTTTAAAAGTTACATGAGCACTCTGAATTTGTTTCTTTGACTTTAAAATGAGAATATTAATATTTACTTAAAAGTGTAGTTCTGAGGGTTGAAACATATGTCCTGTTGAATTTTTTTATAGTCACTC
The DNA here is from genome assembly GCA_004024805.1 of Geosciurus inauris. Lineage (NCBI taxonomy): Eukaryota > Metazoa > Chordata > Mammalia > Rodentia > Sciuridae > Geosciurus > Geosciurus inauris. Next base: position 70,924 of record PVHX01004975.1, on the reverse strand, counting down.
TATAGTAGAGATAATTTTAAAATGGGAACCTGAGTAAGACATTTGAAAATATAAACTAGTTTTCTGGTTTCCTATCATCTCACATATAAATCTGTCTTGAAATACACTTGTCTTTGAATTCAAAAGCTTTGTTTGTAATAATATTTAAAATTACTGTAATTTATGTGCTTGCCCAAATAAAAACCATAGAAGACATACTCCAAGGTTATTCTCAATGATTCTCATCTCCTGGTATTTACATTCCTCTGCAATCCCTTTCTTTGTGGAATATGGCCAACCTGCTTTTTCCAAAAGACAAAGTGTAAAGCTCATGGCTCACTCCTAAAAGCCACTGGAGTTTCACTGCCTCTATTGAATGACTTGCCTGAGAGAACCAGACTTACTTTGACAGAAGGACGAACAATCAAAGATGACTAAACTCTCAAAGAAATTCATGGAGAGAGGTTGAGGTCATTATTAGGAAAAAAATAGTAAGACAACGTGACATCAATAAGAGAATATAAACAATGACCCATGCAGCAGAATACACCAGAAACTGAAACATGCACATGAGGAAACCTGATTTATTATGACTCATGTTTTAATGGGAAAAGATAAACTATTTTCAATAACTTCTATTGAAAGTTCTATTTATATTAAACTTTATTTTTAGTTCTGATGAATGTCATAAAACCAAGGATTAGTAAGTAGAATGGCAATACACTTAAAAGCTTCTGAATAGCTGAAGAAACAATTAAGAAGGTGAATATAAACCTATGGAATGGGAGAAAATCTTTGCTAGCTACTCTCCTGACAGAGAACTAGTATTCAAAATATATAAAGAACTCAAAAACTGAACACGCCCAAAACAGGGTAATCCAATCAGTAAGTGAGAAACTAAAATTAAGACATTTCTTAAAAGAACTACAAATGACCAACAAATATATGAAAAAATATTCAACATCTTTAGCAATCAGGGAAATGCAAAGCAAAACCACACTGAGGGGTTCTTCTCAATCCAGTTAGAAGGGCAACCATCAAAACAAATAATAATCAGTGTTGACAAGGGGAAAATGGAACACTTCTATACTATTAGTGGGACTATGAATTAGTATAATGAATATGGAAAATATGGAGACTTTTCAATGACTAGGGATGGAACCCACCATATGACCCAGAAATACCACTCAATATCTAAAAGAATTAGCATTCTATAGTGATATGCACACTATGTTTATAGCCACATAATTCAGTGTCCATATTATTGTACCAGGCCAGGAGCCCATCAACAGAAGAATGGATTAAAAACTACAGAAGAATGATCCATCAATGGGAACAAGGAACATGTAACACTCACAAAATACTACTTTCAAAATAAACAAAGATCTGTATAATATCTTTATATCAAGAGTTCTTGATATGAACAAAATTCCAAGTAGAAAAATGAGTAAAATGTCAAATAGGCTCTTCACATTTAAGGGAAATCAAATAGCATCATTAAAGAGAAAGAATGCTCAGTCATTAATTGCCAGAGAATTCTAATTTCTAGCCACATAAGATACCATTTCAATGCAGTGCATTGTCAAATTATTTTAAAAAGCCACATGAATACAAACATAGCAAGTATATAGATCAAAATTTGTACAGTGTTTGGGAGTAAAAAAAGAACTATTACTTTGGAAAGGTATTTGCTATTACCTAGAAATGTTAAATATGCACCTATCTACCATATGATCCAGTTATTGCACTCCTAAAACCACACCTTAGGAAACTCTTGTGCATAACCTGGTGTCAATGACAAGAATGTTTACAAGTGCAATTTGTAGTAGTAAGAACTGGAAAAGCCAAGCTTCATAAAGAGTAGACTAGGACACTGCACAACATGGGATACAAATAAATTATAACACTACATATGTAATTAAACATTTTGAATTAAAAGGAAGTTCTAGAAAAAGTAGAGCCTCTTTTCATGAATTGAAAAACATGCAAAAATTCAGATATCAAACATACACAATGATACTTCAAAATGAAAGAAAATAAATGATTTAAAATTTTTAAAACAGTTATATGAGGGACTGATAGGAACAGACCTGTAGACAATGCTGTTTGGGGACCAAGTGGTAAATACATGTGTTTTTGTAACAGTTTCATATATTTTATATTATAAATATTCTTACACATCTACTTGATTTAACAAATAATGATTATTTTTCAAAAGAAAACCATATACCATCAGTTTTATATTGAGATTGATCAAGGAAGCAATTTGCCATGCCAGTCTTACTGTAGACCCTATTTAAAACACACATGTATGCACATGCATGTAAGCAGGTGCACACACACACACGGAATTCTTCATATTTGAGCTTCTGGGCAAGGGGTCATAGCAGTTATTTGCTGTGGGCTGAAAGAAAATTGGATAGATGCCCAAAGCAGAGCTTGTGACATTGTTCCTATGGTGACAGAGATATTAAAATCAGCATATAAAGAAAAGCATTAATGTCATATCCAAGAGGTCATGAATTTCTGAAACTCTCAATACACATTTCACAAATGCTTCAAAACCACGTTGGAAAAGCATATCTCCTCTGCTTCCATTTTCCTTAGAACTTTTCAAACCCATTAACCTTTTTATTTAAAAAGGAATGAATCCTCTGTAGGCCTAAAAAGCTAGGGAGGAGGCTGTGACAGGTGCTAGTGGAGAGCAGCGTTTTACAGAGTTGTAGGGAGATGACCATTGGAATAAAAATGAAGATCCAGGGGCATGGCTGTAAGTATGTACAGAAATAAGGGCCTGATTGTGCTGCTCACACTTGAAAGCTGCTGCCAATCACACTGAGAAATGAACCATCATCTTGCCCTTTTTCTGGAGGGCTGACACTTTTAGTAGCTTTGTTCTGACCTGGAAGATTTCAGCTCAATTTAGAGGATTGGTATTTTGAATACAGCCATCACCAGGTTGTTTTTTCATTCTCCATGGCTTGCAATCTCATTTATAAATCACTTGACATACTTAGGCATGGGTTCCCTGATAGGGACACATTCTTCTGTTTGTCTTTCTGCATCATTTTTCCATCATAAAAGAACAGGACCATGCATTTGCCATACTTCAAAATTTATAAGTATTTTAAAATTTTTTTCATTTTTCAAGAAAACAGAAGCTCTAAGATGTTAATGACTTCTAGCATATTGGCACCAAATAACATCAGAACTGGAAGTCAATCCCAGGTCTTTGTTTTCAACATCTCAAAGCTTCAAGCCTTCTCACCATTACATCCCAAAGTTGCTTAAATACATGTGCTTGATGAAGAGGTTTGAAGAATGAGGAAATTACATCTTTGTTACTGACTTTTCCAGTTATTAATAACTCTGTCATCCAGTTTTAGAGGATTGGAATAATATTTATTGAGTAAAATTTTGGTGTACTATATACTTCTACACACATTTACCCATTTATTCTTCTCAAATGACTAGATTATTACTATTAATATTATGCCATTATTGATTTAGCTTTATAAATGAGACTCTGAACACTCAACATCTAGGTAGTAGAGCAAATTAGAAATCAAATACTGTCTAAATACAGCAAATACTGCTATGAAAATACCTGACCTTTGAGTTACATAAGGAAATAATTTTTCTATTTCTGAAAATGCAAGGATGGCTTAAATATGTGGTAATATACACTAAGATGATTCTGTTTACTGTAACTGACACAGAACAGGAATTGATTTAGAAACCTCAAGGCATGTGCAAGAGTGTGTGTGTGTACATTTTGCATACATATATTAAATGTCCAACAATTCAGCAAGTTTTATATTCAAATTAGACAAAAAGGATCTGCACATCAGTACCTTCACACTTCCATTTATCATTTTTAAATAGCATGTAATAAGGTAGATGCTTGTATAATCATTTTTGAAGAATTTCAAAGAAATTGAAATGTAGGCTAGCACAGTGATTCTCAGTCAGGGTTGATTTTGCTCCCCAAAGGACATTTGTCAAAGTTTAGAGCTATTTTTAAACTTATTTAAATGCATTTCAAGTCATAGTACATATATAGAGCTCAATTTTCCATCTCTCTGGTTGCAAACAAGATAGTCACACTATTTGTGTCTTCATACATGCACCTAGGGTAGTGATGTCCATCTCATTCAACCCTTTTTTGCTACTCCCATTTCCCCCTCCCCTACCTCCTCTCTGCCCCATACAAAGTTTCTCCATTTCTCACATGCTCCCAATCTCCACCCCCCTTATGTATCATCATCCACTAATCAGAACATTAGGCCTTTGGTTTTTTGGGCTTGGCTTGCTTCATTTAGCCTGACTATACTTTCAGGGATCATTTCTATAGTTCCTTACTAGAGCTATTTTTAGTTAGCACAAACGAGGGGGATATTACAAGGAATCGTGCATTGAGAACCATGGAGGTGGTAGGAGAAATGCACAGGATAGCCTTCCACAACAAAAATGACCAATTCCAAAGGTGAGTAATGCTGAAAATGAAGAACTCCTGGAGGTCTGGGAAGACAAAAGATGGACGCAACATGCCAGGAATTGACGTGAATAAGTCTTACAAATTTTAAACCAGTGCTTACTCAGACTCACTGAGGCTCCAAAGAAACTTGCGGTATGCGAGTATGTAACATTGTTAAATTAGAGAACATTTAAGTACCTGCCAACTATGCATTTCTGAGAGATGAACAAATCTAAAGAAAATTACAAGCAATCAGTTGGGGATATAGCTCAGTGGTAGAACATAAGCCTAATGCCTACCATGCTACCATGTGCACAGCTCTGGGTTTGATCTCTGGGACCAAAAATCAAAATAAATGAAAAGATAAACAAGTAAAAGTAAAATAAAAAAAACAAAAAACCCAAACAACAATAACTGTACAAGTAAACTAGCTCTAAATAGCACTAAAATTAATATGCTACTACATGAATTATTGATAGTTTATTTTTGTTATTAAAATGTTGATAAATTTGGAAATAAGTACTCACCAAAATGCTGTTATTTTTAAATAAGAAGGACTTGTCTGAGATTGGTAGGTGACATTCATTCAGTATGACACAAGCATACCTTCCTTACTTTCATTTCTCTGAGGATAAGGAAACTAACTGGGCACATAGCAGTCACAAAAAAGAGAAAGAAATTCATTTTCTACCCTCATTTATGTTCTTTCCCTTGCTCTAAGCTTTGTATTAATAAAGCATAGAAGGAAGAAGAAACCAGGACTGAAGACATTTGAATGCATCCTCCTTCCCATATAAAACCTATAATTTGGCAAAATTTTCAGAAATGCATTACTTTTCCCTTTGACTGCCCATGTTGAAATTCACAGAAACCAACAAAAGAAATCATGAAGACTCCAGCATGAATCATTTATTTGGACAAAATAGGGTGGCTATTTAAAAAAGGGCAGTAATTCCCTCTTGCTGTCAAAAGATAAAGGCTTACAATTTCCTGTTGAAATGTTACAATACCTTGTAAATTGTGAACCTGTAATCATCTTCTGAAAAAGGGGAGAAAAACACCAATTGGCAACATTTTGCCGTGGAAGCGAATGCATTACTGCAAACCATAAATATTTTTAATTCTAGTGTTCAGGGAAGAAGATAAAGGTCAATTATTCACTCCCAGAAAACAGTGAAAGTCAACTATAAAAGGTAGTTACAGTTAGAAAAGTGACCATAATAAAGGTAGTATTTTCTCAAGTAAACTTTTGCTCCCATTAGATCTGGGAGTCATTGCTAAGTACTTTAATGTCAGGTCTGCGATATTCCAAAGAGGCAGAGAACCAGCAATCTAATTCCACCTGTCTTCAATAATACTGAGGAAAGTGAAGCTGCTTTTTCATGGTGGAAATTCAACTACTGAGGATATACCAAGACTGGCTGTGGTAATTACAAGGAGCTAAATTGTGTTTATCTGTGCAAACTGCCATGTTTTATATTGCTCCCCATCCTCCTACAGAGAATTATAAAGGAACATTTAGAGAAATTATATTTGTACATTGTCATTTGGGAATCATTACCACCCTTTGAACTACAATTATTGGTGTCAGTGGTTGAGCTTTGTGGATACTCTTGTGGCCTTTAAAATCTTTTCCTGAAATACTAAAGGCTGTGCTATTCAAACAGACTGGTTAGATCATATTTTTTTTTTATTTAGGATTACATGTTGACAGTGCAAGTTGATTCATTGTACATAGAGGATAGCACATCAATTCTCTAGTTGTAAGTTGTATAGAATCACAACATATATGTAGTCATACATAAAGTTAGGGTGATTATGACCATCATATTCCACCACCTTTGCTATCCGCCTCCCTCCTTACACCCCTGTGCACAGAGATCCACCATTGTTCCCATGTCCTTCCCCACATTTTGGATCAGCATCCACTTATCAACGAGTGCATTTGGCATTTGGTTTTCTGAGGTTGGCTTACTTCACTTAGCATGATATTCTCCAACTCCATCCATTTACCTGCAATGCCATAATTTTATTCTCTTATTGCTGAGTAATATTCCATTGTGTATATACCACAGTTTCTTTATCCAGTCATCTATCGAAGGGCATCTTGGTTGGTTCCACAGTTTAGCTATTGTGAATTGAGCTGCTATAAACATTGAGGTGGCTTAAATTGTTGTAGGAATCAAAATTTCTGAAAAAAGCAGTTTTTATTTGATTCATTTTTGGAGATTGAGACAGATTGGGAAGTGGTGATTTGTTTTCCCTGAGTGAATGTTCACCTCACCTTTCATCTCTCTCTCCTCTCCACCCTGCCTATCCCTCATCTTTGATGCTTAGGTTGGGGCCCATTCTCACAGGAATCATTTTTCTCTACCACTCTTCTTTCCTTCCTATCTATCTATGTAATTGACAATTGGTAGTTGCAAGTATTTTTGTCAACATAGTACATGCATACGATGTGCAACAATTAGCCCAGGGTGATTGGCATATATAGCACCTCAAATATGCACCACTGCATGTGTTAGCAACATGCAAAATGCTCTCCACTAGCTACCATCAAATATTAAATGAATCATGGCCAAGCAGTTATTCCACTGCACTACAGAACACCAGAATCAATTCCTCCTATCCAACTCCATCACTGTACCCATTATCCATCTTCTTACATTTCCCTTTCTCATTAAGTTATTTGAACTACCAGTCTCACAAAAGTTCACACATCTGAATCACAAAACCCAAGCTCACTTCATTCTGCTTCAGTCTTATAAAGATAACCTCCATTCTGTCCTTTTAAACACAGACATTTTTCCTTTATTTCATTCTTAGGACATGAAGTTCAAACTATCAAAGGATTATGGATTCCTATGGCTTGCCAATGGCAATACTAAAATGGTTCTGGTCTTATTCCTATGTTGTCATCATCATTATCTTCTAAAAATAAATTAAAAATTAATGGACTTGATTTTCGCATGTAAGTTGTTTAAGAGAAAAGTGTTCATGAAAAGATAGCATGAAAAGAAGCATTCATGAAAAGAGAATGGCTACAGAGTCCAGTGAGTCATAGAGACTATGTAAAAAAAAAGAGCTCAGATAATAAAAGCTGTAGTGCTTAGAGATTAGGGACCACTACATCTTCATCTTTCAAGTAGCTGAAATTTGCTCATGACCTTTACTTAGGGTGAAGGAAGTGGTAACTTTGTAGCAGGTTATAGATTACCAAACAATATAGAATTAGTTGTCCCATCCCCCTCAAAGAATCTCTCAATCTTCATGAAATAAAATCTCTGATTTATAGTGTAATATATAGGTGCTATTCACAAGCAAAGGAGCATAATCACATTTTCATGGGTGAGAAATCTGAAGTGATACAAGGGGATTTGTTTCACTGTAAATGAAATAATTCATTTCTGCACTCTGGCTGCTTGAAAGGTTCACTTGCCCATTGGAGATGAGGCTATGAATCACAGGGAAAAGGAATTTGGCCCCCTCAAAAGGGAATTTGTGTTTACACTCAATAATGGAGTTACAGGTTGCTGTCTTCCATAGAGAACTTAAGAGCATGATTGAGAAATGTGTGACAACAATGTTCACTTGGTCAGAGCTGTGGCCTGAATGTTTGTGTCCCTCCAAAATTCATTTTAAACCCTAATTCCCAATATGATGGTTTGTAGAGATGGGTGCTCTCGGGGTAATCACATCATGAGGCTGGAGCCTCACATTGGTATTAGTGCCCTTTTTAGAAGGAACATGGGAGAGTTTGCTTCCTCCTTACTCCCTGTCAATGAGGGTGTGAGGAAGCAGGCTTTCACCAGAGACTGGATCTTCCATTATCTTGATCTTAGACTCACCAGACTTCTGTACTGTGAGAAATAAACGTGTGCAGTTTAAGTCATTCTGTCTATGATAATTTGGTATTGCAACCCAGATAAATAGACAGTCTGGGTTTTAAGGGGACCTGATATTACTTAACAGTTTCCAACAGCTTTATTTTCTCATTGTGGCCATATAGGGGACATGGTTGGAAGATGACTAATAACATACAAAGTCAGTTATGCTCAGCAGCTATATTGGACCAGATAATGAAGTCAGGAAGCTTGAAATGATAATAACATCATTGCTCTCAGAGGAGAAAGACAACACGAAGAAACCCTGATGAAATTAAAGTATGTTTTTGAGTTTTTTTACAATCACAGGATATTCACATGCAAATATATTTTAAAATTATTTACTACAGCTGTTTGCCAGGAATATATACATGTATACATATGTAAGTAAAGAGGTATTTTTATTTAAATTTTGTTTTTGTTTTATTTGATAATCATGTATATATTACTCTTGAAATTTAAAATTGTTTTTAAAATATATGTCCAAATGATTCTAAATTAATTTTCCTTGGCATATTTTAGTCTATATTAGCATAACTTGATGCAAACCTAACATATGTTGTAAAAACCTAATGTTATTAAAATTTTATGGATTAATTAGGAGAAATTAAAAGGATTAATCACTAGAAAAGACACAGAAGTTAAATTACTAGAATCTGGTTGCAGGATAGTATTCTCATACATATATACATACTTACATATATACTAATATATATAATTTATGTCTTAGCTTTTTCATTGCTGACCAAAACATCTGGCAAGAACAATTATGGGAAGAAAAGCTTATTTAGGGGCTCATGGTTTCAGGGGTCACAGTCCAACGGCAGCCAGCTTTATTCCTTGGGGCTCAAGGTGAAGCAGAACATCACGGTGGAAGAGTGTGGTAGAGGAAAGTGGCTTATATGATTTAAGAAGCTTATATGATTTAAGAAAGAGACTATACTCACCAGATACAAAATATATACACCAAAGGCACACCCCACTTCCTGAAACATCTTATCTGCTTTCAATTACCACTCAGTTAATCCCCATCAGAGGATTATGTTAAGGCTCTTATAACCCAATCATTTTACCTATGAATATTCTTACATTGTCTAACACATGAGTTTTCAGGGATACCTGATATCTAAACCATTACAAACATATATATATATAAAATGTTTATTTTGTATAAATATTACATATCACATATATTTCTGTTATATATAACATTATATATATGAAGAAATTCAACCTATGTCTTTTGGCTTCATAAGTGTTATGGGTACAGTTTTATTATGAAGTATTTGTCATATAATTATGTACCATCCTCAGTTATAAAAACATATTTATTAAATTAAGTTCTGTGTTAAAATTTGATTTTTGGATACAAATTGAGTCTATTTAGCCTGCATTTCTTCCCAAATAGATATTAGGACTTAGAATATTGAGTATCCTGAATCATGTACTGTTTCTTTTCCTTTTGTGAGGTAAATGAGTAAAGATAATACTGACATCTCAGACAGAGGATAGAACTTAAACCTTTTATGCCAGATTTTATGAATCTCCATTTTCACATGGGACCTTGTCCTTGTCCTCTAGTCTAGTAGTGTTAAAAAAAAAAAAGTATATTTAACCTTATAGGAACTTAGCTATGGAGAAGATAAGACCAAGTTTCTTCAAATGTCCATTCTTTTACCTTTCCTTCTACCATCTATAGTATATTTTGAGACCAGGTAAGACCTTTTGACTCTTGTTCATTTAAATGTTTTTATGTAGCTGACATTTCTGACTGCTAAAATGTTTTTAGAAGAGCCCTTAAAAGTTGCCCATACAACCTCAAGAATAATAAAACAACTCAACAATTTGATCCTAAGTAATAGGGAAAGTGGGAGGAACTAGGTAGTAGTGTTTCAAAATAGTATCATCAATCCTTTAGCACCCTGATTGAATAATTCCTCTCACCATACCTCTATCCCTGTATCATTGCATTATTATTACATCATTGCATCTGTCATTGACATATCAAGATTTGGGGCCTTCTAGATTCTGCAATATTACCCTAGGAATCCACTAAATGCCTGAAAGCAACAGTCCACATGGGTCAACTCCATTATAATGGAGGACTTTAAAATAAATCCAATCTGGATCCAAGATCCAATTTTCAAACCTTTGTGCAAAGTCAAGTTAGGATAGAGAAGTAGAAATGTGCCTCCCTAACTTTTCCACTTACGCAAAATCAGCAGCAAGTTACCCTTTTATAGCAGTACTCATCAATGCTTGACTATACTTATATTTGTCACTGAGTAAATACTGGTTTGTAAACTTACCAAAATATTATAATATGCACAAAAAGTAGAATGTCTGGCCAATTCTTTAACAAAGAATTTTCAAAGTATTTTGATAATCAAATAAACATGGTATTTGTTACATAATCACAGTTTAGAATGATTATCATCCTCTTAAAAATTCCATTGATTACCAAATCAGGCATCTATAAAAAAGAATATCTGCTCTTTTCAAATTTTGACTTTAGTAGTTTCCCTAACAGTCAAAGACAGAATTTCAACAGGAATAGAGAGAGCTCTTCTCATCTAGGAATATAAAATCTTTGTACATTAGGATTCCATCTGCCCTTGTTACTTTCAGCTAGAATCACCACATTTTATTCCTGACAATACATTTTAGTAAAGCAGGAAAAAAAAAAAACACAGCATTGTCATAAAGGGGTATTATCACTTCACAAGGACCGGGTAGGCAGCAGGAGCAGATGAAATTCAAATCAGCCAAGATCTTGTTTCCATGATAATGTATCTCTCCAGCTTTGAAATCACATCAGAATTGCTTCTATACTGAGTGGTTTTCAAAGTTGTCTTTGAGGCGTCACTGAGATATTTCAGTAGATAGCTTCCAGTAGACTTCTATGATAAGAGACTTTTGCATCTGAGAAAAATGTTTTTGAGATATACAAAACATGACATTATTAAATTATTTTTCCTGCTACAAAATCAAGACTTCCTAATTAAGGCTTTGTTTCCTAAGTAATTAAGGCAGATACCTTTGTCAATAGCTATGGATGGCTTTTCAGGCAATCACAGTTCGCACTAGGATCTGTTAAATAATGATTAGCGATGTCAGCTAATGTCGTCAAAAAGAGAATGAAGAGCAAGTAGACGGCGTATCCTAATAGATGGGGAAGTTCAAGGGCTCCAGGAAAATGAAGAAAGCAAAAATTTGCCTTCAATGTGCTTAATTATCTCTAGAGCTGATAGTTATGATGCATGAAGGAAAAGAAAGCACAAATGTTTATTCATTCTGCATTTTAATGGTCCAGTATTGGGATCCATTATTTTCTGTTCCACTCTGGGCTGGTTGTCTGCACATTGTTTTATAGTAAATGACTATACACTTGAGTGAGCACCATTTTTACTTAAGTCTCTTTGTCATGAGGGAATATAAATCCAAACTATAGATTTTTATATTGCTGGCTACCTCCCTGACACATGTCTGTCCTTCAACTCCAGGGCCTAGCAGTGCAAGTAGCACATCAACCTCAAAATGGGGTGATGCAAAAGGTCTCTTTATTTAAGTTCTGCACTGCCTATCTGAATCTTCAATTTGCAAAAGGTGGAAGGGGTCATGGTTGCACAACTTAACAAAGGCCCATTAAGTGCTTTGGTGAGAACTCAAAAAGATGAAAATATTATTTGAATACAATTTTCAGTATAGGAAAATGTACACTAGGGATGCCTCTTTAATAACAAGCATGCATTTCTTAGTGATACCAACAGACATCTTAAAAGTGATATCAACAACAGATTTTGGCTTTGAACGAAGGTTTAGTAGGACCGGGCAATTTACTACATGCTATGTATGTAATCTCATCTAATTAGTGCTTTAAAAAATTACTCTTGTGTACTGCTCTGTATTAATTTTCTATGGCTGATGTGATTTATCACAAGCTCTTGGCTTAAAACAGCACAAATAACCATGCAATTCTCAAGGTCAGAAACCCAAAATAAATCTCACTAGGCTAAAAATCAACATGTCAGTAGAGCTGTACTTCATCCTGACGAATTTTTGGGAAGAATGGATTCCTTTTCTGTTCTACCATCTAGGGGAACCTGAATTACCTGGCTCATGGGCTCCTTTCCATGTGCCTCCATTACAGGTTCTGAGGATTAAGAAGTAGACATCCTTGGGGGGTCATTCTGTTGACTACACTCCCCAATATAAAGAGAGATTTTGGAATAAAAACTCCGATTACATCTTTCTCATGTGATTACCCTTTTCAAACTATTTAAGGCTTGTTGATCTAGTGTGAAAATAATCTACTCCACATGACTTTCAAGGTGCATCAGGGTCCAAACCCGTCTTTCATTCTTCCCTGGAATCAGCTGCTCTGGTAAATCCACCTTGCTGGTGGCTTGTTACCCAACATGCATACTCTTCTTTTCCAAGCCTGGGTACATTGTTCTCTGTTATAAATGCTCTTCCAATACAACTTTACATACTTTACTTCTGTTTATTATTTTCCCTCTGCCAAATGTTATTTCTCAGTAAGACAGTGTTAATTTTAACTCCAAATCTCCCTGCTTTAATTAACTAAATTGATTACTTATTTATTATTCATATATTCATTTTGTTTTCACCTTGTCCTAGGCACTACTCTTAGTGCTGGGGATACATTAGTGATGAGACAACATGTTCATTTCATGAAACGTACTTCCTGGTAAGAGACAGATGATGCCAAAAGTATTCAATGTGTCAACATAGAATAACTACTTGGAAGAAAATTAAAGCAGGGTAACTGATGAAAAGGACAGGTGTGGAGGATATTTTAGATAGAAAGGTCAAGAAACTCTTCTCAAATGAAGAGATGCTTAAAGAGCCAGGATGGGAGAAAAGGGTGAATCCTGGGGATGCCTGAATATTCCAGGCAGAAAGAAACAGTAAGTGTGAAGACTCAAATGATGGAGTGTTCAGTACTCTGGCATTAGGACTCTTCATTGTAACTAAAGTGGTTTCAAATGTACACAAGAGTTGCATGGTTTTGAATAATCTGCTGCTTCAATTAGACTTCAAACTCAGCAAAAGAAGACAGTCTGTTTTTCCTTGCTGTTATAGCCTATACTGTTTATCAGATTTTGGACTCTCAAAAATTGTTTGTAGAATGAAAGCATAAACAGCCCTATACACTGTTATTCTTATTCTCATTTTTTCATCAAGAAACTGAGGATTAAAGAATTTAATAATCTTCAAAGGTCATATAATTAATCAATGAGAAATCCTTAAATCCAAAATTAGTTGACAGTTCAGTCTGGGCTCTCACTTGGCTGTGTTGTCTGCTGATTTTCCTGAAGATATTTTAAATCAAATTGTCTTCTTAAACAGAAAATGACTTGGAATATATAGACTTAGAATATATATGTGAATTATTTGCCACAATATTCTCTTAAACAGATTTTCTTATAAAATAGATCAATCACCACTTCAAAATTTGAAGAAGTAAAACATAGCATAGAAGGGTAAACATGATAGCCCTAAGCAATTTGTAAAATATTATTGTAGTTGCTACCATATTTCACAGGAAATAAAAAAGAAATGAACTTTCTGAGATACTCATGGTCCTGATAACATGCCCAGCTGTCACTAAAATTTTGACTCATGCCTGTAATTCGTGACTCAAGAGGCTGAGACAGAAGGATCACAAATTTAAGAACAGTCTCAGCAACTTTGCAAGACCCTCAACAACTTAGACCCTGTATTAAAATTTTAAAAAATAAAACAAAAAATTAAAAGGGGTAAAAACAAATAGCATTATGTAGAAAGTGATTTGTACATGGCAGATTATGCTTTTTCAGCTCACACTCCTGTCAGAAAAATACATTTACTCTAAAAGAGGTGGTTTTTTTCTTATTCCTATAGTGTGGGAGAAAAAAAATGGCAGAATAGCAGACTATCTTCCAAAAAATGGGGATTGAATAGTTTTCAGAAACAATAGAGGGGAGAATGAGATAGTGAGAGGGAAAATTAAAGAATATTCTGGAAGACATATCTTCAAAGTGTATTTGAATAAAGTGTATGCTATGGTTTGATTATGATTCTCCAAATGACATATTAGCATCATAATCATTATTCCCCAATGCAACTGTGTTGGAGGTGGAGCCTAATGGGAAATGTGTAGGTCATGAGGGTTCTGTCCTTAGGAATGGATTAGTGTCAGTTATAAAGGGTTTGAGGTGACAAGTTGGATATCTTAACCTCTTTTATTGCAGTGTGAGATGATACATCAAGAAGGCCCTCAGTTGATGCCAGCCCCTTTATTGAAGACATAAACTTCCAGAACTTTGAGTTAATACATTTTTGTTAATTATAAACCATCTAGTCTCAGCTATTGTGTTATAGCAGTACAAAACTAAGACACCATGAATAAGGAAAGGTGTTGTGACATAAAGTAAACCTTAAAAGAAGTCAAGGTTTGTTTACAACATAGTAATAAAGGCTGTGATTTGAATAACGACTGAATTAGCACAAAACAACTTCAGGGTGGAACAAACAGCAAAGTGACAACTTGAACAGTATGGAAGAAACAAATTCAGCCTAAAGACTTGTTTTGAATATTTTTTTACTAACAGTTTTGCATGATTTTTTACTAAGGAGAAGACATATGTTTACATGAGAAATAAAATGAATATGAATTGTGTATAATTTTGCTTACATTAACCTCATTTAAAATTGTATGTGGTTCTCATTCAATTATGTGTTAATTATTCTAACTTAGACCTATTGTTTCTGTGAGGAAAATTGAATTCAGGATTATGAGTACTGTATTAGTAATCAGACTAAATGATTATTTAAAATATTTCAGTTATTCAGGTTAAAATGCAATATGCATAGTATAAAACTCAAATTGCAGAGTGGTATAAAACAAAAAGTAAATTCCGTTCCGATATCTCAGCTAATATTTTAGAGCTGTGTTAAATATTTTCATGGTTTGGATCTGGAATTTCTCCAAAGACTCATGTGCTGAAGGATTAGTCCCTAGTGAAGCAATGCCTCGAGTTGGGGTTTTGGGAAGTGATTGAATCACAAGGGATCTAACCTTATTAGTGAATTACTCCATTGATGGAATCATAATTCAATGGCATTATTGAGATGTGGTGGAAGCTTTAGGAGGTGGGGAATATTTGGAAGACATAGGTCATCAGGAGGTGGAGTTCATGTTCTTGTCTTCTGCCTCTCTGCTTTCTAGTTGCCATGAGGTGAACAGATTTACTTTTTCATGCACTCCCAATCATGATATTTGGCCTCACCAAAGGCCTGAAACAATGGAGCCAAGTGGCTTTGTAAGGCAAAATAATTTTTTCTCCTTTAAGTTATTTTTCTCAGGTATTTTGTCATAACAATGGAACACTAACAAAAATATCATTGGTGATAAAGTGCATACTCACTTAACTCTGCCTTGATGACTTTTTAATGGATATTCTAATGAGGTCCACAAATTATGAAGTCTTTTTTGACATACATCTGTTTTATGAAGGAATAAGCAATGTAACTTTCAGGAACACAGAAAAAAATATCTTGATAGGTAAGTGGCAATAAGACTGAAAGATTTATATAAATGACTAATAAGGTATTAAGTTCCAGACTTATTTTTTCATGAAATAACCACTCAAGTCTACTTGGGCCCTCTACCATGACTCAGGGTCCCCTGGAGTTAGAGAGTTTTGGTCAGTGATTTGGTAAGGAAGTCTAGTCTGCATACTGACACTTGAAGTTCATCTAGTTTTTCCAAAGGCTGAGAGATGTGGACAAGGAGAACAAAAGGCTATGACTTAAGTATAATGCTCCATTGACTACCAACAATTTTATCAATACATGTAATGATTATTAGCATAAATGTTAATAAAGCAATTTCTTAAGAGGTATATTTTAATTTCTTCTCCTTTATATTAATTTTCCTGTTTTAATTATGTATTTTGTATATTTGCATCTCACTTTTCTATTTTATAACTAAATTACCTGATAGTTCATCATGTTCACATTTCTCTGCAAAATAAAACCTTTTGAATTTTGTATTTTTGTGTTGCTTCATTTATTAATATTTGTGAAGCAGCACTTCCCTTACATTTTTGTAGCTCATGGGTCCCTAGATAAATGTGAATAGAAATGGTAGTTCTTCAGGAATGTGTACATGCTTATACTTAAAAAGTGGCACACAGATTTCAGAGAATCAACTTCCCAAGCTAACATTGGGATAAATAACATTTATCCATCTTCAGTTAATAAGCCTTATATACAAAGGTAATCATGTTTTTGTTGAGTTTGCAGGTGAAAGTTCAGCACAGTTCTTGGTCATCACACATGTTAAAATTGGAGACAATTTATTTAACAGTTTTAGGATTCCACTAGTGCTTTAAGTGTTACAACTACTGTTACTACAGAAGACTGTCATTGTAGCTATTACGTGTCAGGCTGATACATATCAGTATTGTGTGCTCCTTATTAACTATCACAGGTTCTCAAAGGGGAATACTACTAGTATCAGCATTTTCAGGTATTGAATCTAAGTGACAGAGGCGAAAAATCTTGGCGTAAATCACACTGCTAGTAATAGCTAGAGCAGAGATGCAAATCATGGAAGTTTAGAGATAAAGGTAGCAAGTATGAATCAAATGCAAAGTCATAATAAACTCCATTTTTAAGACACTAGTGTACTCTTTTGTTTATTTTTATTTCCTTCAATTTAGGAGGTGTTTCTCAGCTAGGGGAGATTTTCTACCCTGTAGGAAACATAGCAAGGTCTGGACATATTTTGTCAGAATTGTGTAAGTGTCTGTGTGTGTGTTTTGCAGGAGGGAAAGATGTCACTGTTATCTAGTAGACAGAGATCAGGAATGCTGTTAAAATATCTTAGAATGCAGAGAAGAGTTTCTGACAACAAAAAATGATTCAGCCCAAGTATCCACAGTACCAAGGTGAAAAATTGTTATAAAAGCCATCCATGCCAGTATCATAACCTTCTATTTGGCAAAAAATGGCAAAATAAAAACAGGTTTTGAGGAAACATCTTTATAATACTTGTTATGGGCTAAATTACATTCTCTTTATTTTCATTCCTGACCATGTTATTTCAAAATGTGAGTAATCTTGGAAATAGGACTTGTAAAACATGGTCAAGTGAAAATGAAGCCAATAGCATGGGTCCTAATGCAATCTCACTGACATTGTGTAAGAAGAGGAAATTTGGGTACACAGAGAGACAACAGACATGTGCCTGCCTGGGGTGGGGACAATCTGAAAATGCAGTAAAAGGTGGCCACCTGGAAGCAGAGACCAGAAATGGACACCTCCTATAGGACCCTCAGAAGAAAACAACCCTACTGGGACTCTGACCTCAGACTTCCAATCTCTAGAAGTGTAAGAAAATGAATCTTCTGTTTAAGCCACTTAGTCTGAGATATTTGTCATAGCAACACTAGTAGGTTAACACATTATTTAGAGCTCTAAGTTATTATCAAGAACTTGTAGTGTTCTATGGTATTCTTTTACATAGACCATTGCTATTCTAATTTAAGATGTTTCATCTCTTTAGTAAACCTTATGCTTCACTTCAATTGTGATGCAACATTTTGTTAGCATAATTTCCATTTTGGAGTAGAATCCACTTTAGCCTCCCACATCAGGCTGCTAGATATTTCTAGCCCATTTCTGTCTTTCTCCCTGCTTTCCATTGGTATCCTGATAGGCTACGCTAATGAGCCTGCTGTGTGGACTGGTGGAGCCAACGCTGAGCATTTTCTCCATAGGCAAAAGATTCATTGGCATTGAGATAATTTTTCAAAACTTAGTTTTCAAAGGTTGACAGATCTTTTACCTGAAAA
This sequence comes from Geosciurus inauris, assembly GCA_004024805.1. Classification (NCBI taxonomy): domain Eukaryota; kingdom Metazoa; phylum Chordata; class Mammalia; order Rodentia; family Sciuridae; genus Geosciurus; species Geosciurus inauris. The sequence continues at coordinate 52,718 of PVHX01004975.1, read as the reverse complement.
AATTAAATCATTCAAATGAAACTTCAAAATGCAAAGTGTTAGTTTTACTAATTCAAGATGTAATGAAGCATCTTAAGCAATGCTTTTTTTTAACCTCTACCAACACCATTTAGAGATATTATGAAAAATCAGTATTTTTCATTTTAAATGTTTAAAATGAATGAATGTATGCTTCATGCAGTAACATGGTCTAGGGAGTATATATATGTCTGTTTCTTGTGTCTACCTTCTCTTCATGCTTTCCTAGAGAAGTTCATCAAGGTAGAGTAGCAAAAGTAGGAATCCTAAGAACTTATTATCCTTTGTAAATATAGTAGCATACTGTATTAAATGATGGAACAAGCAAATTTAACACACACACACACTTTTCAAGCATTGTGCTTGAAATCTGTGCCTTTTCCCCATGTAAACCTGACAACACAATAGCTCTTGTCTCATTTATTCTACCTGCCATTTTTGAGATTGATATTTTATATAATAAATATATTCTTTATTTATTCATTGGTACCCAGGATTGAACCCAGGTGTGCTTAACCACTGATCCATATCCCCAATCCTTTTTTGTATTTTATTTAGAGAGAGTCTCACAGTTTCTTAGTCTCACTAAATTGCTGAGGTTGGCTTTGAACTTGGGATCCTACTGCCTCAGCATATCTAGCTGCTGGGATTAGAGGCATGCACCACCACATCTGGCTTCTTTAGATATTTTAATGGGGTATCTAATGTCTTCTCCAGAGTCATGAGAGTAGGAAACAGTCAAGATCAGCGCTTTTGTCTCCATTGTCCCCAAAATTCTCACCTCTAGTTAACACAAGTGAGATAATTTAAGTGTGCAGTATAGGGAAGGCCAGTCCATGTTATCTCATATTATATGCTTTCCACTTTGACACCTGCTTCTGTGGCTTTCTGTCAGCACCCATTGCTGAAAACATGTTACTAGGAAAAATTAATACATTGTTCAGAAAACCTATTACTCTTCTGAATATAACTACTATAGTTTCTGCGTGTTTTTCCTCAGAAAAGAAATTGCACCTTGTTTTCTTGGCTAGTCACCTTTCCTGTCCTCTGATTGCTCCCCAAAGTAGGCAGCTGAATCAGATCAAGCTCTTTGAATGTCATGCCTGTCTCTTCTTTCTTAGAAGATTGTCTTCTGCTACAGCTTTCCCTTCAATTCAGGGATATTTCATTCAGTTTTGCTTTTCACAGGAAGGTGCTATTAGCACAAAGAAGCAGGACCAAGGGATGGTATCCATTCTACACTCTGCAGAAAGTTTGCAAAATAAAGAAGTCATCCTGTCCCCAAATGATAATAGCATACCTATTGGAAACCACTGACAAATAGTAACTTTTCAAGTGTGACATTCCAGGTCAAGATGCTAGAGACTGAAATATCTCCTTCCTGGTAGATAAAACATTCTTTGACATGATACTCCTGTTACTTTGTACCTTTGAAGTCTTAAAAGTGTTACATCTCAGGTTTCTGCAAGTAGGATGCATTATGTGATGATGATGGCATCTGTAAAAGGACATTGAGAATTTCCTCAACATGCTAATATTGTCAGAGGTTTATATTGGGGAGTATATCTCCTGCAAAGTGCAAGTCTGAGTGGAGAGAGAAAACATCATTCACCATTTCTTTGCAAATATTTCCTAGCTATCTTTTCTATTCTATTTTATGCTAAGGTGCTCCGGAGCTAGAGATAAACTATATGGGATTCTTGCCTCCAAGGAGCTACATTCTATTGAGATATTGGCTTTAAAATATGTGTGCTACCAATGGTTGACATCATCAATGACTCAGTCTTTTGGAGTCTTTGGATTTATATATTAACAGTTTAGAGGATGACTTGGAGCCTTGTCTTCCAGACATTTGGATGGCCATTAGGTTCTGGAGAAATAAGATCTCTGGTTTAGGGGTTTAAAAAATTTAAATGCCCTCACTAACTGAAAAGAAAAAAATATGGAGCTTAATATATAGCAAATCAAAGAAGACTGCAGCAGAGCATTTTTGGTTTTCTGTTTTATTGTGTTTCTTTTGTGCTTGGATTAACATATTAGCAACTGATGTCTTGCAAATAGTGCATTTAAAATGATAGAACCCTGGGACACATTGAGGAAAAGAGTTTTATGAATCTCTAAGGCTTTAGAAAATGGAAGATGCAAAAGAGTGCAAAGATAGTAAGGAGAGGTGGAAAGGTTAGCACTAGGGGAACAGTGCCGCAAAAGCGAAATTCTAGCTGGTATCTTGCATAAATATTTATGGTTCTACGTCCTTTTACTTCTGTGGTTTGACTATTTCAATCTGGAACTTGAAAGTATCTACCAAGTTCCCTTTCTTTTTTTCTGCTACCAACACCTATCCATGTAATCACCCTTCCAAAAACTGTGTAGTAAACTTCAGAATTATGACAAAGTACAGATCAGTTACAACTAATGACCAACTTCTCTCTTGTATGTTCCATCTTCATTTTGTCTCTTAATTTCATATTTCTAAATTATTTTTAATTTAGATAGAAATTATACATAACTATTGGGTACCATTTCATGTTTTAATACATAAACACATTGCATCATGTTCAAATTAGAGTAAACTTACCTATCTCAAACATTTTTAATTGTGTTAACACTCAACATTCTTCTCTATATTTTGAAAAATACTATGTATTTTTGAATTCAGTCATCCTACTGTGTAAAAGAACACCAGAGGTTATTTCTCCTACCTGTAACATACAGTGGACCAACCTTTCTCCATCCCTCCCTCCCTACTTCTCTCCTTGGCTTTTGTCAATGACTATTCTACTCTCAACTTCTAATAACTGGATATTAACTTTAGTTATTTAAATATGTTCAAGTGATACCATCAAAAATCCATCAGAAAATCCTCTCTTGACTTCATTTCCTTCATCTATAGCTTTAACCTATAGTTCTTTTCCAAAGTCAAATTTCTCAAGTGTTGTGTATAGTTTTTTTGTTTTTGTTTTTTGGTACTGGAAATTGAACTTAGGGGCACTTGACCACTGAGCCACATCCCCAGCCCTATTTTGTGTTTTACGTAAAGACAGGGTCTCACTGAGTTGCTTAGCGCCTCGCCATTGCTGAGGCTGGCCTTGAACTCACAATTCTTCTGTCTCAGCCTCCCTAAGTGAATTACAGGCTTGTGCCACCATGCCCAGCTTTGTGTATAGTTTTTGATTGCTTTATACTCACTGTTCAATTTCCTACATTTGGGATATGCCCATCATTCATGTTGAATAATTTTCTTTAATGTAACCAATGACCTCTATACCACTAAATCCTATGACAAAATTTAATTCCCTTCTAACTTGACTTCTCAGTGATACTGGGATACTGTTGACCATTCACCCTTTCTGAAATATTCACTTTATTAGGTTTCTAGCTTGCTTCAATTAGTTTCTGTATCTCTTTTCCAGGATCTTAAATCTTTTTGCATATCATAAGTATCAGAGTTGCTCAACTCGTGGACTCATACCTTTTTATTTAAACATTTTATTCCCTCTGTAGGTAATATTAAAGCATATCAGGTAATGGGTTAGTTACCAATGACTCAAAATTATATTTCTATATTATGATCTTACCTATCAGGTTCAAATCCGTATGTTCTAGCCTGCTGCCTATTTTTTGTTTAGCCTGCCAAGAAAGAAATTTTTATATCTTTAAATGTTGAAAGAAGTCAAAAGAAAAATTATATTTAGTAATACCTAAAGACTTTATGAAATGTAAAACTTAAATTCATAAAGATTTCTTGGATAAAAGCCATGCTTATTCATTTATGTACTGTCTGTGAGTGTTTGTATCTATGACTCTCTGTCCACAAAGACAAAGCTGCCATAGAGATTATAGGAATCAGTCTAAATTATATACTGTCTGGTTCTTAACCAAAACAGCAGTAGACTGAACATGGCAAAGCCCTAAACTACCCATTTCATCCACAATAAATTCTTTGCAGAATCCTTTGGTTGGAATGTAACACACACTAGTGTTCAATTTACATATGTAAGTGCATTTCTTTGCATATACAAGGCTAATATTTTTGGATCATTTGTCATTTGGGATTATCCATGGCATACACTTTCTCCTAAGGCAACACAGATAATCAAGACGTGGAATATTTCATGATGCAAAACTCATCCAAATTCACAGGCCACTTGGGTAATAATATGCACATGATCACATTTAGTTCTCGTTCAGACTGTCACAGAAAGTGCTGCAAAATAGAACATTTAATCATATTTGCAGCACTTGAGCTGATTTCAGACAAACCTTGTTTTGAATTTTGAGCCTTGCTGTTTACTGGGTATGGGTTCATGGGCTGTTTGCACCACATTTTGATGCTGGTAATATAATCTTTGAAAATGGAATGTTAACAGTAGCAGCATCACACTTTGTGGGGATTATAGGCCTGGGGGTCATACAGCACATGTCCTGCACTGTGGCACAGATTGCAATTAGCTGTTTCCCCTCGAGAAAGCCACATAATCAGTGTGTACATTGGATATAAGAAGGCTGGAGTTTATTGCAGTCTCACATGCAACCTTAGCTTTGCTGCTGTTGAAGGTGGGTATTGAAATTAATGTTGAACTTGGTTTGCACATGAATTGCTAAAGAGACTGTAGTCTAGATCTCTTTATCAAGGTAAAAAACTGATCAGTTTTTATAAAGCCTGTTGAAGACACATTATATCTTATTGGACATGCACCAAAGCTACCATATTTTAAGGTGAGGCATCAGGAAAGATGATCATGGTTCTATTTTCTTTCACACCTGCATGGCTCCACACTGAACAACTATCCTCTTGAGAGCAAGAGTTGGTAGGATTTGGGGAAAAACTTCAATGTCTGTTTGGTATTGGAGAAGGTTCTTAAAGAATGAAAGTGTTGCAGGACCTGGTGGCACATGCCTGTAATCCCAATGACCCAGGCAGAGGGATTGTAAGTTAAGGCCAGCCTCAGAAACTTAACAGAATGTTGTCAAAATAATAATAATAATAATAATAATAATAATAATAATAATAATAATAAATTAGTCAAAAAAAAAGGGCTGAGGATGTTGCTCAGTGGTGAAGTACCCAAGGGTTTAATCCTCAGTACAAACAAAAAGAATAAATATGTACTACGATTTTATCCATTTGTTGTACTTGCTAAATTTGTATTTGTTACCAATAAAGTATCCAAAAATGCACAGTGAGCCAATGGTGGAGAATCACTGTAGACACATGAGGGCTTAGACATTTTCAGTGGACATATGCAGGCTTTCTCCCAGGTATTATTCCTGGAGTAACCAACTTTTTCTGCAGTTTTGGGAGGGGAGAAGGAGAAAGTAACAGAAAACTGCATCAGCTGTTGATGTGGGCTGTGGAGAGATTTCACCATCACATGGCATGACTTAGTTTGTCATGACTTGCAGCACACTCACAATGGTCTAAATTAGGTAAGAACTTTCCATGAGAATCTAATTTTAGCTTGATCATTTAATAAGTGCAGACCATTTTCTTTCCAAGGTGGTTTTAGACAGAACAAATCACTAGACCACATTGGTTTGGCAAAGCAGTCAGAAAGATCTGATTCAAAGTAGAGTTGAGTTCCTCTATGTAATCAACAATAGGGTATTGATTGAGGATACCTTGTGAAAGACCTTAATGGTATTGACTAGGTACTTATGTAGTACAGCACATTTGTCAACAGACCTTTTTATTCCTATTTGTGTTTTATGAACAACATAGAAGTAACTAAGATGTAGTTCAGAGACTACACAAATAAGAAAATTGTACAGTTTCTACTATGCTTCTTCATGCTATGATCATTAAGGAATAAGATAACTGAATTAACATATGTTTGCAGAGCAGAACCTTGTCTCAAGAGCGAAATACTCTATCACACTAATATTCTAAGAATCCTTTCTCCAATTTGGAACAAAAGTTAATGAAGGCATGAGGACTATTAAATATGGGTCAATCTTTTCTTTTCGTAGGTAACAATTAAAGCAACATCCTCCCCTCCTCCCCTTTTTTTCCTTTTGGCCTGACACTAAACAAGTTTTATATTCTTTAAATCAAACTTGTTGAGGTATAGTTTTAAATAATTAAAATGTTCTATTCATACAGATCAATGAGTTTTGATAAATTCATGCATCAATATAACTACTGACATGATTGAGATAGAGAATGTATTCCTCACTACAAAGACATACAGCCATAATTTTGCTTCACATGATTTTGTAGACATTAACTACCCCATTCTTGGCCCCAGGAAATTATTGATCTGCTGGTTTCTGTCACTCAGATCAGATTTACATTTTCTATAATTCCATATGAATGGAAATACCTGCTATGTGTCTTTATATTCCTTAATTCTTTACATTCAGCATACTAATTTTGAAATTTATTGACACTGTTAAATGTAGCAATGATTTGCTCCTTTTAATTGATAAATATTATTCCATTTTAATAATTTGGAATTAAGAATTAAGAATTAATTTAGTAATTTACCTATCAGGTATATGGAAATTAAAACCACAATGTATGGCCACATAACCTCTATGATGATTAAAAACAAATACTGATGATATCAAGTGTTTATGAGAATGTGGGAATAATGTTAAGGGAAATTGGATGGTATACCATTTTGGAAAAAAAAGTGATGCTATTTCTAATAAAGTGAAATATCTACTTACAATATAACAGAAATATCAAAACCTAGGTATTTGCATAATATAAGATGTAAAGAACTACACACACACATACAATGACTCATGTGAAAGCTCATAGCCATTTCATAATAGTCTTAAACTTCAAACAATCCAAATATCCACCAACAGATAAATGGATTAGAAAATTATATTAAATTACTAAATTAATTCTTAATTCTTAATTCCAAATTCATGAATAAGACTGAGTGGCTTTTTGTTTCATGAGCCTTTTCTCTAACCATCCTCTTTAGTGAGGTGCTTATTCAAATTCTTTGATATTCTTCCCCATTGAACTGTTTGCCATTTTTTTTTTTTTTGAGTTGTAAGCATTCTTTATATATATTGGACACAAGTTATTTTGGGATTTGGTTCAAAGGATTATTAAGAAAAATTTAAAGTACCCTTTGAGTTTGTTCAGCCCTACAACTGAACATGCAATTTGATGTCTGAAAACACGAACTTCTAATGTCTGTAAAGAACAAAATCAGTGTTTAGAGATCCTCTTTGGCTGATCAGAATGTAAAGATCTTCAACACTTTTTGTACTCTGGGATTAGATTTGTCTATGACTCTCATTTTTTGCCTGGCTTCATGACTTTTCAACCTACTCTGCTCGCTCATTCTGCAACAGATACACAGTGAGTGCACAGGAGCCAGTTGGCTGTGTTTCCCGGCACACCTGCTTCCTTTCCAGTTCTTCATCCACAGACTTCAGCCACACTAGCATCCTCAAATACTCATCATTCTCTCCTTAACTCAATGACAATCATGTGCTCTATTTATGCTACCATCTGAAAAGTGAATACAGATTGCTCATTGGGATGATCTTGTTCTTCCTCTCTTATGGTCCACATTCTGTTTTACTTCTTGTCCAATCCACTGCCTACAAACAATTGTTTTACAAGTTTCCCCAGTGGTTTACTATAAGATGATAAATGTATATTATTTCATTATGCCTAAAAACAAAAATTCTAATTTTCTTAAAAATCAATAGAGCCACATTGGTGGAATAGAGGTCATGTATATCCAATTGCATATTTAATTTGGAAATTTTAACCTTTTTCCACTATTGGGTAATGCAGTTAAAGAAAAGAAGGGGTAGAGGTGTCAGTGTGTACCTATGCATATTGATGTATTCTACACCGTGTGTTAGAACCAACAAAAACTAAAATATGAAGAAAACAAAAATGTCTAGCATGTCTGTTGAGCAATTAAGAGTTTGAACCTGTGACATTCTGTGATGGGAAAGGAAAGGGCATAATATTCTAAATTTGCTGCTTTTTTAGGCTGGGACTGTAGCTCAGTGGCAGAGCGCTTGCCTCACATGCGTGAGGCCCTGGGTTCCATCCTCAGCACCACATACAAAGCAATAAAATAAAGACATTGTGTCCATCTACAACTAAAAAAAAAGTTTTTTAAAAAAAATAAATTGCTGCTTTGAACATATGTGATTCATGAGGATATTCTTCATCAGTTTTAGTATTCCAATTTGGACAAATTCTTTTCCAGGCTGCTCTTCTGTCATAGACTATGACATCCTGGGTGAAAACATGTTTAATGCTATATTGGGATAAAAAAAATGAGATTTGTGTGCATGAGGTACAAAATTTAGTCTTTTTCAAAGAAGGAAATATGACAGGTAGAATTATTCCAATACCCTAGCCACCTACTGCCCACCTGTAGCACAAAATATAAATTTTTAGTTGATTCTGATCTCCATTATATTTTATTATCAGTTTCCCTTGTGTCTACTCTCATTGTTGGACCTTCTAGACTAACTCTTTTGAGGTTCTCTGCTGATTTCTTAACAAACTTAGCATTTTTGAGACAACATAGTTTATTTCCATAGAAATTTGAATCCCAGGTAAGCATTATTTAATCTCACAAATATTTGCATATTAATAGAGCAAAAGAACTTATCTCAAAAACAAGGACAGGTGCTTCGTAAAATTATGGCCATCTAAAAACTGTCTTTACAAATTATATACACATAATATAGATAACATATTTAAGTATATACAAGCTATATATATAGTTTAATACTATGTGTATGTGTATATTTTGTGCAGTAGATATTGATTTATGTTGCATTCCTTCCAAGTGACTTTACAAGAAAGCAAGATCTAGCTAGTGCTGCTTACATTTTAATCCATCCCATCTGTTCTTTGGCTACTAGAACAAACCAAGCAAACAGTGGTGCACAGAGAAAAATCTAACCAAATGCATGTGAATTACACAAGAATAATTATTTAGAAAATAGCAATAAAATAAAAACTCAATTCAAAATGTCCCGAACAAATAGTGCATAATCATGTATAAAAAGAAATGCAAAAAATCCATGGGAAGAAATTAAAAAGCCTTTGAGGGATGTAAGAGAATGTGTCAATTGAGATGATACTATAGTGAACATCATTACCACTTTACTCAGGAATATAATGGAAACAGAACACTTTTATTTTTACTTTAAAATGATGTAGTGATACTTTATAAGGATGGATGGCAAAGTATGGGTTTGCCCAAACATGCAGTGACAGTAATAAAATTTTTAAAAAGTTTGTGAATGCACTGTAGTGTTTTCTTCTTTAAGGAAGAATTTATATAACATAAAATGAACTATTTTAAAGTTTACATTTTAGTGGCATTTAGTACTCTCACAATGTTGTGGAATTGGTACATCTATCTAATTCTGAAACACTTTCATTACCACAAGATTAAACCCCCTATCCATCAAGAAGTCTTTCCCCCATTTACTCTTTACCTAGCCCCTGGAAACAACTGCATTGCTTTCTTTCTCAACAGATTCATTGATTTTTGGATATTTCATATAATGTAATAATACTATATACAACATTTTGTGTCTAGCTTCCTTCACTCAGTGTAAGCAAGGTCCTCTGTATGATATAATGTATCATTCATTTCTTTTTATTTTCTTCTTTTCCTTTTTTTTTGTTTTGAATTTTTAATTCTATGATTTTTGTAATTTAACTTAAATGAATTTAATGGATACATAAAAAACTACATATTCAAGGGGTACCATGAAATATTTCAATATGTTATAAGGTTTACATCTATCTCCTTGACTATTTATCATTTATAGTAGGAAAAATTCAAAATCCTATCTTCTAGTGATTTGAATAGAGTACATGGTCATTATCTATAATTACCCTACTCTACAGTAGTACCATTCCAAAAATTACTAATCTTATCCAGTTATAATTTAGTACCCATTGGTCAACTTCTCAAGCCTCCCTCCCATGCTGGTCTCCTCCCTTCTATTCTTATCTTCCATACAATCATCTTTTTCTATTTCACCTATGAGTGAGATCATGTGATACTTGCTTTCTGTGCCTGGCTTATTTTACTTTACATAACAATTTTACTTTACATAATGATCTTCAGTTCCATCAATATTGTCATGAGTAACAGACTTTTACTTGTTTTTAATGGTACTAGGGATTAAAGTCAGAAATGTTCTACCAGCTTGAGCTCTATCTCTATCCCTTTTTATTTTTTATTTTGAGACTAGGACTCGAGTTGTCTAGACTGGCCTCAAACTTGAGATCCTGCTGCCTCAGCAGTCTTAATTTTTTGAGAAAGCTCCATACCATTTTACATTGGCATCACACCAACACTGTGTATGAGTTCCTTTTAATAATACATCCTTTCACCTGTTTTGGTAATAGCCATCCTTACTAGAGTGGAGTGATATTTCATGGTGCTATACATTTCCTTGATGACTAGTGATCTTAAAACATGTTTTCTTATACATATTCACTATTTCTGTGTCTTAAGAAATGTCTATTTAGGTCTATTGATCATTTTTCAAATTTGGGTTATATATTTATCTTTTGCCCTTAAGTATTCTGAGTTCTTTGTATGTTTTGAATATTAACTTTTTATTATATGGATAGACTGAAAGTATTTTTTCCCTTTTTTAGGTTGCACCCTCATTCCCAGAGTGGAGATTTTCTCTTCCCTCTTCTTTGGTACAGAGTCTTTTAAGTTTGGTATAATCCCATTTGACTATTGCTAGTTTTGTTTCCCATGCATTTAAGTTCTTATCCAAAATAATCCTCACCAATTCAAATATCCTAAAGTGTTTTCCCCTTACTTTCTTGTAGTAGTTTTCTTAGGTCTTATATTTAAGTCCTTAGTTCATTTTGAGTTGATGTTTGTAACTGGTGAGAAATGGGTATCTAATTTCTTTGTTCTGTGCATGGATATCCAAGTTTCCCAGTACCACTTAGGGGAAAACTATCATTTCTTCAAAGCTTGTTAATAAGCACCTTTATTGAAAATTAGTTGACTCTAGATGACTCTAGGCTTACTTCAGGGCTCTCTATTCTGTTTCCTGGGTCTTTGTATTTTGATGAAGATTGCACTGATTATGTAAATTACTTTGAATAGTAGGGACATTTCATCAATATTGATTTTTTTCCAAATCATGAGCCCAGGAAAACTTTATTTGTGTATGTCCTCTTCAATATATTTTGTCCATATTTTATGGTCAATATTGTAGAGATCTTTGATCTCTTCATTTAAATTTATTCTTTGGTATTGTATTTTCTGCACTCATTGTAAATGTGATTATTTTCTTTATCTGTTCCAGATAATCTACTATTGGTAGAGCAAAACTATAGATTCTTTAAATATGTTTATCTTGTATCCTCCAATTTTGCTGAATTATTTTATTTGTTCTAAAGGGCTTTCTGTGAATTCTTCAATGTTTTCTATCTATATAGAGGATTGTGTCATAATTCAGAACAGCTTCATTATGTGGATATACCACATTTAAATTATCCATTGATAAACATTTGAGTTGTTTTCAGTATACTGTAATATTTTTTAAAAAATAGATATCACTGGAAGTATATCAATGCAACAAAGAAAATTCCAAGGAAGTCTTATGAATGCATAATATATTTACAAGTATTATTCAATATAATATTATAGAGGGACAATTTGAATAATTAAAGTGGTATTAGAATAATTGTTAACTAATTGTGGATAATTTGGAGTTATTTTGCTAGAAGAATAGGTACATGAATATCTATTTGATTGTGGGCTGAGAAATTCTTTTCTATTTATGACATTAAAGACACCAAAATAGATTTGACTGGCTAAGCATTAACTAAAGTTGTAAAGGTAGAATAATTTGTCCTATCAACCTTACCATCTAATAAAGCACTGAAACCATAAGGAGGCAATTTGACAGAATTGCACACATCACGAGTGAAATGTGAGCTAGAACACAAAATATCTTCGTTATATTGAAAATACTTAAATACTATCAATACTAAGTCTATTGATAGTATTTTTGGTATAGTAAATTGTATACATAAAATGTGATATTGAGAATAAAACTGGAAACAAACTGTTTTCAGAGTAGTTTGGTATGTGTCAATAGCTTAAAGGAGCCTGTATCCATTTACCTATTGAATCTTGAAAATTTAGCATGGGGAAATAATATTACAAATGTATAAATAATTACTTCCAAGAACATTCAACTCAGCAATGTTTTCAAAGTAAAATGAAAACAACCTATGCCTAACCTATGATACAGTACATTATTTGCCAATACTTATGTATTTTTATTAAATCTAATTCTGTGCATCCCTTAAATTATAATGTAGATAAAGATTGGTTAATTTTTTATATAATGGTCCAGATAGTGAAATATTTTTGACATGAGCACCTATAATCTCTCACAATTGCTCAGCTCATCTTAGATGTGCACAAGTAGCCACAGACAAATGAGAACATTTGGGTTCCAGTTTATAAATCAGGCAGTAGTCCATTTGTTACCTGCAGGCCACAGTTTGCTGGTCTGTTTTCAAAAATATTTATTCAAGCCGGGCGCAGTGGCTCAAGCCTGTAATCCCAGCACTTAGGGAGGCTGAGACAGGAGAATCGCGAGTTCAAAGCCAGCCTCAGCAATGGCAAGGTGCTAAGCAACTCAGTGAGACCCTGTCTCTACATAAAACACAAAATAGGGCTGAGGACGTGGCTCAGTGGTCGAGTACCAAAGTTTAATCCCCAGTACCAAAAAAAAAAAAAAATTTATTAATTTATCTTTTGGGGGCTGGGGTTATGGCACAGTGGTATCGTCCTCGCCTAGCATGTAGGAGGCACTGGGTTCGATTCTCAGCACCACATAAAAATAAAGATTCTGTCCACCTACAACTAAAAAATATTTTTTAAAAAAATTTATCTTTTGGTTGATGTATAGCTCAGTGGTATAGCACTTGTCTAGCATGTGTGAGGCCCTGGGTTCAATCTCCAGTAACACACACACAACACACACATATATCTGTGGAGTGCTGAATATTCCTCAGTCACTTATTTGGGGAGAGGGAAGTCAGAACTTTTCAGGATAGACAGCATGGCCTCAATGGATTCTATTTTCATCAGGAAGCAGTTTCTTTTTATTTCTGTTAGACACTTACATTGCATTTACTATATGCAAGCACAAATTCCCTTACTTTAAAAATGAGTTCAGTTAACCTTCTTAACAGTCTAAGAATATAGGTACTATCATTAATCCCACTTAATAGATGAGGAAACTGTAGAACATAACAATTTGAGACATCTAGAAGAACTAGGATTAAACACAGATGGCTGGGTTTCAGAGTATGCTGTAACCTCTGTACAAACTGAGTGAATGAAACAGTATAAAATGGTTGTATCAGTGTTCAGGAGAAATTAAGGTCTAGCAACCCAGAATACTTGAGTTAGTCAAGTAGGGAAGAGGGTACAGGAGTGTGGATGATGGAACTGACTGTTGATCTGGAAAGGTCTCTGAGGAAGCTACATTTGAGATGGGATCAGAATGACCCAAAAGAGACAGTTGGGTAAACATGTGAGGAGCATATTCTACCATAAAATGAAGCACATAAAAAATGGGGAAGCATGTGCGGTAAAGCAGGCATGTGGTTGTTATTCTAGGAAGAGAAGACGAGACAGGGGTACTCAAATTCAGATAGTTGGGGGAAGGATGGAGAATAAGAGTGCCGTGATTAGAGATCAGAAGCAGAGCTTAGATTACATTATCCCTTGGAGGATATGATAGTGTTTCAATTTTTTTCTAGGTCAGTGGAAACTTGCTGCATCTCTGTAGGCCAAGATGATATGATCTGCCCGTCACTTTTAAAAGGTTCCTCTGGCTGTTTTGTGGAGAATGGAAAGTCAGAGTCCAGAATAGCTAAGTGGTCATTGTAGTTATACAGTGAGTGTTGAAGATGAAGGAACAGGACTTGAGTGGAGGGAGTGGAAATCAAATGACTGCTTTTGTCTCTGCTATGGTGACACCAAGTTTTCTGATGGTTTAGGTGTGAGCAGTGACAAAACACAAAGACGACTCAGATTTTTCATTTCATTTACTGGATTTGTGGTTGCATCCTTTACCAATATAAGAACAAGCAGAAGATAAATATACCCAAATGCCAAGGCAATGTATTGTGGAGTTATATATTCTAAAATGTTAGCCCCAAATGCCTATCTCTACAGAGGAATGCTTGTGCCTGTGTTTTCTAGGTTTCCTACTTTCACCAGTAAGGCTGGTACACTAAATTCATTGATGAATCAAAAAATAAATCAGAAAAAAACCCAAAATAGTTATATTAAAACTTGTTATATATATGCTCTTAGTATAATTACCAAATCTCTAAGATCTTGTCAGGTTCATAATGTTCAAGGACTAAATAAAAGTGTGTTCAATAATTTCTATTTCTTTTGGTCACATTAAATTAAAATTTCATGGGGAGAATTACCATATTAAAATTATGGATCTAAAAATAAGTACTCTTGGAATTAAGACTGAGTGAGCATTGAAACAATCTTTGATGCAGGTAGGATTTGATAGTCTTTGGTAGGGTAAGATAGGCTATAAAAAACATAGAAGGTGTTTATATGGAGGCCAGGAGAAAGGTGTGGGTACACTGGAAGTCCTGCATTGGAGTGTGGCTACCTACCTGTGGCCATTAGCTAAAAAAGTGGGTAGCTTCTAAAATGATAAAATTAAGACTCATTCCAAACAGCAAATGTATCCTTCTGAATCTTATATGTGAATCACTTAGTTTCAAGTGAATATGTTTGGAGTTACTTAATATATAACATGTTACTTTAGTGCTGAATCCGGAGAAGTTCTAAAGACTGTGCAATTTAGCTGTAAGACATTGGCAGACGAGTCAAAGTACATGGATTCTAGACATATCTCAGCTATTTACTAACATTGTGATTGTAAGTCACTAAAATATTTCTAAACCTGTTTCTTCTTGAAAATGAACTAGTGAGTTAGACTTATTTTTCTTAACATTTTTGTTTAGGGTGAAAATCAAATGAGAAATATACACACACATCTTATATACATGAAAACGCTGTCTAAATTGAAAATACTGTAATTATCCTCATTATCCTTATTACTCAATGATTTACAAAACTTCAGATATTAAAGTACTCTCAAATTTTATCCAAAAGGTGTCAATCAGATGAAATGTTGTAATCAAAAGAAATACCACAAACAAAAAATATTCAAGGTGACAGAGTGGTCAACTTAGTCAGAAAGCAAAAGTTGTTATACTTCCATTCCACTCTCACCTCAGGCCTGTCGTCTTTGAGTGATAATGGTTTTAAATTTTTTTTTTTTTAAATCTTTATTTTATTGCTTTGTATGTGGTGCTGAGGATTGAACCCAGGGCCTCACGCATGCAAGGCAAGTGCTCTACCGCTGAGCTACAATCCCAGCCCGTGATAATGGTTTTAGTTGCCGATGTTACACTTGACTGAGAAAAATTCCATTCTAAATTATAAATGGTTATACTAATCTGTCATGGCAATAACACAGCATCAATACGATGCGATAGAAATAACATAGGCCTAGGAGTTGGGCATTTCAACATTTCTCCTTAGCAATGGCTTAACTTTTTCATCTTTAAAATAAGGTTTAAATAAGATCTCCTCTCTAAGTCTACATCCAGTCCTAATACGCTAACTCTGAAAAATAATTAAAAGATACAAATCCATCAAATAAAAGGCATCTTGAATATTCTTTGGCAAGAATTGTGGTACTTATTAAAAAAAAAAAAAAAAAAAGTCTTCCAGTTTGGGGATATAGCTCAGGTGGTGAAGTGCTTGTCTCACATGCACAAGGCTCTGGGTTCAATCCCTAGTACCATAGAGGGGGGAAAAAAATTTCCACCCCTCTATAACTTCTAATGCAACATACATCTTGTATTATCCTTTTAAAATTGTCACTGCTTTGAATGTATTTATAGTACCACAGAATGCTTTATGGACCTATGTACACAGGAATACAGAAAATTCAGAAATGTGTAATGGTAAACAGATGCTTTCATTTTGCACACTACATTCCATTTTTCTCTTCTAATTTCTGAGATGACAAGGCAGGAATGAAGCAGGAAGATGAAAAGATCTTAAGAAGGGTTAGTGATGTGATTATCATAAAGCAATTTCCTAACAGAGTTTCAGAGGATGAGGGCTTGTTAATATGAAAAGGAGAATCTACTAAGGAAGAGAATAGAGGCACATTGATGATAAATGGCGTACAGGAGGGTAAGTGATTCTGTTTGACCTGCTTTAAATACATAAATTAGATATAGAGGGTCATCACCAAAGCCCTGATCCTAAACGCCATTATAACACATGACATTGAGAGACTGTTCTTGGAAATTGACCCTCACACAGAGTGCTTCCAACAAGTAATGGGCTATATGAATACTCGATGAGATCAGAGAGCTAGCAAACTAAAAACTGAGAGGCTTTTTCTTTTAATATAAGGAAGGCAAACGAACATGAAGATGGCCACTAAAACTACACAGATGTGAAGAAGTCTTTGGAATGGAAAGGGGGAGAGAAAAGAGAAAAGGGATTGGTGAAAGATGTAGTGGAAAAATGTAAAATGAAAGACTATCCACATGTATAAAAGTCAAAATGGTACCAAAAAATGTGCCATCAACTGATTATTCAGCCAATGGGCCATCAACTGGTTTGTTCAGGAAACCTCCCGGGGATTGACGTTAGGACAGCCTCTGAAGCATGATGTTTTGTTTTTTTCTCATTTTTGTATCAGAATGGCATCTGGGCTAATTTCAGAAACTTTAGGAGTACCAAGTACCATGTTCTCATCTCTAAACTAAAGATGAATTTTCAGAGTTGGCATGATGTTTCTTGCACCCATAAATACAAAGGATGACTAAAGAATCAGACTGTTCCATATAGCAAAATATATATTAAACCCTTATTCTATCAGTTCTTCTTACAAATATTTCCATTCATTGATTTTTGTCTCTTGGGTCTTTACCTTCTATTCACTTGCATTCTGCTCATCTCAGGTAAAAATTTTGACTTGACATTTCTGTTTTCTCCATGCCAGGCTGTAGCTCTTATTTCTCACTTAAATGAATGTAAATGCAGAGTAAATAAACTCAAGTCTTGGTAAAGTAGAGATTGTTGTACTCAGAAAAGCGAAATGGCAGCCTTTCTGTGCTGTAATTAACAAAGCCATCACTTAAGGTTTACAGTGGAATACAAAACTGCCATTTACAATTTGAAACAAAGGGACCTTCAGCTTTCTGCTCCCTTTATTGCATTATTGATTTACAGTCCTTTGCTTACATTTAATTTCCTGCCCAAAGCCTCATGCCTAACCATTCTTTCCTCATTCTTAAAATGAGCATTGTTGGTTTTGCTCCCAAACAGCAGCCTCCAACCTTCTTTGCTCTCTGTCACTTTCTCAATTGGCCTCATTTATAATGACTTCATTTCTCTTCATTATGTTTTTGACATATATTCTTTCAGACACCTTTTATAACACCAAGTAACATTTTGTCGGGCCCACCATTTTAAGACTGAATTACTGGGACAGTTATGACTGCTCCTGACGCAGCTTTTAGTATGTCACTGCATTTACTCTGACTTCTGCTTCATGCTTTATTGTGGCTGCTGTCATTCTCTGGTGAATGGGAATGAAGAAGACATCACCTTCTACTACCCTGGCCCACACCCCACCCCACAGAAACAATCTCTGTATTTGTAAGGACAGCATTCTTGTTAGCACAAAAAGGACTAAGACTAGTCTGTCAAATCTCAATTTTCCAACTTTATTCTCATAAATCCTCCCTTCCTTTAGTGAGTCCAATTTCAATTAGTGTTTGGTTCATGATTTAGTTCAAGAAGTCTGAGTTGGGCCAATAACTGAATGTAATGCTAATTCAGGTTGCATCTTTGTTATTTGTAGTTTGTTATGAATACTATTAAAACATTTGAATAAGTTGGAGGATTATTCTTATTAGATATGATTCAATATGATGTTGCTGCTGTGGTCATTATGGCAAAGATTGTATATGTTACACATATAATAAATGTTAGTGCCTATTTCAGTTAGATGTTCTAGGCCACTGGTTTGCTTTTCCATAAAATATTTTAGACATAAACACAGCAGTTTTATTACAATGAATAACATTATCCCTAAATAAATGGCATATACTTGTTCAAAGTAATAAATAGGGATGTTGATTAATTATCACCCCTTAAAATTCTTAATAATGAACATTCTTACATCCCACCAAAATTTGAATAATATGCTCTAACACAAAAAAATTGTAAATATCTGTTTACATATATGTGAATTTTCAAAGTTCAAGAATCTTATTTGTACAAATGAGCATTGCCCTATTTTTATTTTTTAAATTTAATAACTTTTGCAAATGCTATTTTTTCTTGATAATGAAAACCCTTGGTTATAACACTTTTGGAAATCTGTGTGAAAGGATATACACTATTTAGTGTGTACCTCCTTACTATCATATTGTGAAAATATTTGAGGTTGAGGAATCCCAGTGGCCTAAGACTAATAAAGAACATAAATGTTTAAGTCAGGAAAACTAATTTTAGTTCAGAAAATGTTCCAATTTCAAGTAATCAGATATATTTTCATGTCTTATAATTCATCTTTAAATATACTTCTCAAAGATAAGGCAACAAATATTTTGTAAAAAATAATAAAACCAACATTCTTGAAAATAACACTGTACAAGTAAGCTTCCACTTTTGAATGCAATATCTGTTGGACAAATGTTACTTTAAAAAAATTGATTTATCAGAGGATTCATTTTAAGCTAAATTTTAGTTTAGAAAAGAGTTTAACACATTTGAATTGGCTAAAGATAAACCCAATCATATCTATGTTCACTGAGGAGAAACTCTATGCACTGTGTTTATTTGACACTTCCTTGTCTTGGGAATTAATTGTTCACAGTCTCTACCTTCTTTTCTCACTGAACTTAGAAGTGGTGATGCATCCTTCCTCTTACCAGCTTGTGAGGCAGCTGGCAGGAGATCACTAGTGACTGCTCTGACTTACCCTAGAGAATGATGAAGATTTGAACCCTGTTATAAAATGAGTCCAGAGACCAAGAATACACATGCCTTCTCTAATAAAAGTCTGTTCTACTTCTCTCATCCAGTTTCTGTGGTGCTCCATTGTGATAATGGATTAAGAAAGAATCTGGAGAAGCAAAAAACAAGTCAATATGAGGTAGTGATAAAATATTTTTACATCTCATTTTTCTTGTATAATCAATCAAGAAATAACAGTAACATTAACATTTTTCACACCATTTTAAGTATTTTTCGAGTGAAATAATCCACTGATGCCTCACAATTACCCCTATTTTCCCTCTCCCTTATACCTGTTTTGATTGCTTGTTATAGACATGTATGCTTTTCTTTAAATAAAGAATATTAGTTTGAAAGATTCAGTCTCTATTAGTTCATGCTGCAGTGTATTCCATGTAACAGCAAGACAGAATATTCCTTGAGTAAAGAGCCCTAACTTTCAAACAGCATAGATCTCTAGGCCAAATAGGGAATGGAACAAAGGTTTTAAGGTGTGAGGGTTTTTTTAAATATATATATATATATATATATTTTAGAATTTGATAAATCAGAAGGGAGAGAGAAAGCAGAGAAGGAAGAGAGGAAATTTGCCCATTTGATAGTTTTTTTTTTTTTTAAGAAAGGAGCAACCTGCAGCTTTTAGAAAAAAAATATTCTTAAATAACTGACAAGTTTGGAAATGATAAGGGTTTTCCCATTAGTTGCAATCATATGTGTAGATTTAGAATTGAGAGAAATCAGCTATAATTCTATAATTATCACACAGTTATGCAATCTATGTTATTATGCTAATTAACACATTTCTGTCTGGGTAAGATAAGAGATGGTGCCTAAGAATGAATATCAGTATGAATACTGCCAGTGTCAGGTAAGATTTATGACTAATCACAAAAACTGTGTGCTAATTTCAGCTCCAATATCTTCTCATAGTTACAGTGTATTCTTAAACTTTAAAACTTCTAGTCTCATAACTTGCAAAAGATTTTAAATAGATTCCAACTACTTAAATTATTTAGCAATTAATAACTCTCACTTTAAGGGAAGTGATATTATTAAATGGTGTTAGAGACATTTATTGATATCTCTGAAAGGCATCTCTTTGTAGTTTACTAGAGAAACAATTGATAAAACCCACTTCCTCCTTTAATAATATGCAATTGAAATTTTTTTCATGTTACTCTACAATTTTTAAGATGGATTTGCACCCAAGACACAGATACCATCAAGCAATTTACACCTAAGATGAAACCTCATTGGAGAGAGAAACTCATGGCAGCTGCACTGGAAGTTCTAAGATTCTATCCATAGCGTATTGGAGGTATAGGGAAAAGTGCTGTCTTCTCAAAAGAAATAAAGGCAACCAAGTTTTATCTATCTTTGGAAAAAAACAGTTTACAATTCTACTTAAATATTTGCTATTTAATCCCAAGTGTTTTGCCAGGTTCTGCCCAAAATTAATTCATCCCTCCAGGACAATGTAAATTTTACCTCAATCCTAATGTGAACAAATCTTTTATCATTCATTACTATCTGATTGCATAGTGTAGATATACAATTGATATTGGTGGAACAAAACCTAAGAAAAAAGGAACTGTCACTTGAAATCAGGAATTTCATTGTGCATTTTTTTTTAAATTAATCTAACAGACTCTCCAAATAACAAATACGTATGGAAGTTGGTGTCTTTTCTTCCTAATCATTTTTCTCAAAATAATTTTTTTTTTTTGATACTGGGGATTGAACTCAAGGGCACTCGACCACTGAGCCACATCCCCAGCCCTATTTTGTGTTTTATGTAGAGACAGGGTCTCACTGAGTTGCTTAGCACCTCACCATCGCTGAGGCTGGCTTTGAACTCACGATTCTCCTGTCTCAGCCTCCCAAAGTACTGGGATTACAGGCTTGAGCCACCGCGCCAGGCTCTAAAAATGATTTTTGACCTCTGAATATAAACTTACATGAAGAATGAAGAACCAAATACATAGATTTGTTCTGAAAGCTGGCATTATTTTAGCTGTAAGTTTTGATCTTATCTTCATTAAAACAATTTCTTGTCCAAAATTTTCCTTCTCTTAGCATTATTTTTTACATTGTTTTATACAGTCATTTTTTTATGCATTTTCTTTTATACATTGTTTTACATTTTTGTCAAGGCTCATGGTGTGCAGGATAAACTTCTCCACCCTTTAACATAGAGTTTGACCTTGTGGTTTTCTTTGGTCAATGGCGTGTTAGTGGATATGATTTCGAGCAGATGCTGGAAGTAAGTGTGCTTTTGTGGTTGGACATTGCCATCTGTGCTAATGTCAAAACCAAGAGATGAAGACACCCCAAGTAGCCATCGTTTTTAGGCTCCATAGTGAAATCTGAAGTTCAGAACCACACACCGCAGCTGATGTTTGGAGACCCTAAACCTGAATCAGGCCATGCTAGCAAGTGTACAGATGTATAAATGAGACACAAATGTTTATCATATGCCTCTGATATTTTTTGGTTGTTAAGTAGCAAAAGATGATAACTATCCCAACAAAATCCTGCCCTGAAATGAAGAAATGGCCCAAATTCTAAAATTCTGTGAAAGTATAGTAAAGGTTTCTTACCAGATACCATTTGTTTCATTAGCAAGGATAAACAAAGAAAAATTTTGAGATTTTACTTCTCCTATCTCAAAACTGTCATTAACTTCATTTAAGCTATACCAAATATGCATATAGGCCAAAGAAATAACATGTTTGCTATGAGTATATAACTACAGAACATATTCTCAAAAGTCTATTAACATTCTCCTAAAACCATCTATGATAAGCAAACAACCTAAGCCAAATCAGTTCACTTGTTTTGCAAAAGCAGCTCTAAGTCAAGGACCTTGGTTCTCTTTTGAATTGAGATGATACCATCCAATTTTCTCTTAAACAGAAATTTGGGTATTGTCACTTCTTGCAGAGAAGCAGACAAACATGTGAGGCCCTCAGGCATTCCAGGCCCAAATAACTATTCTTGCTTGGAGTTTAAGAGCCTCAGAATCTTTCATGTGTCAGTCTGTGCTGTGCTACCCTCCCTCAGGTGCCAACCAAACCCTTAAGAATAGATCCTACTCTTCTATATTACTGAATTTGTCTAGAGAAATTAAAATATTATCCATGATGGGTAAAATCCTCAGCCATGCATTGCTTTTTCCATTGCTAAATGGGGACAAGTAGGGGAAAAGAGAGGACAGGGGAGGGAGCAAGATCTTAGTATTCTCACTGTTGTGTAGACAGTCACTTCATTAAAGACGCCAGTGTCTGCTGTTGTTTCCTCCTATCATTCATACTTGCTGACACAAAGTGGAAATCCCCTCTGCAACCTGTGGGAAAGGACTGGTCCTATCTGCACAGCGACCATCTCTATTATGCATCCATAGTGGCTTTGTTCTGGTGTAACCGTCAATGTGATCCTGTCTCCTTTCCTCCTCACAGAATTCTTCAAAGTCTCTGTGCTGCTAATGAGACACTCTTTCATGCTGATCATTGTTGTCAAACTCATTCCCCATTTTATTGTCATATTGTCATTTCAGTATAAATGAAAAAGAGGCAGAAGCACATGTTCAACCTGTCATCTTGATGCAGAAGTCAATTTGGCAATTTGCAAAGATTTGATTAGAGGCACATAATTTAAATGTATGCTTAAACAACAAACAAACAAGCAAACAATGCAAACAGGGATTGAAACTAGTTGAGCATGAATTCAGACCAGATTTTTTTTTCCCTAAATGATTGTGCTAAAGTTCCTTCATATTACCCAGGGATTTCAAAGAAAGGAAGAGTACAGAAAAGGCACAAGAAATCAAAGCAACCAGCTGGGTGCAATGGTGCACACCTATAATCACAGCAGCTCAGGAGGCTGAGGCTGACCACAAGTGCGAAGCCAGCCTCAATAACTTAGGCCCTAAGCAATTTAGGAAAACCATGTCTCAAAAAAATAAAAAGGATTGGGTAAGTGGTTAAGAGCTCCCAGTTTCTATCCTCAGCATAAACAAACCAAAAAACAAAAAATAAAAAAGAAATCAAAGCAACCAATCCAGTTTGTGTAACTCTTCTCATGGAAGGGAAATTACATTTTTGTGTCATTATCTTCTAATATACAAAGCACTGCATCTTACATATGCTATCTTTTTTTATACCTTACTACTTAGTGAACCAGGTATTTTAATTTTGCAAATAATAAAATTAATTATAGAAGTTACATATTATGCAGACAGTCATACACCCAACAGAAGAGATTCATTTGAACCTACATTCTGTTGTCTGCTTGCTCACCAGCACCACTCCAAAGGGTAATGGTCTACCTTTCCCCAAATACAGTCAAACAAGCTGGGTAAGTAATCCACTTTAATCAAGCAAATGATCATTATTTTCTCTCCCTTTCTTCTTTATAAAGTTCTTCTCACCTCTGATGTGGTGGGTTAGCAGGAAACACTTTGGAGCTCTAAGACTTGCAGTCTTGCGTATCATTAGGATATATGAAACCTTAATATTTGCTGCAGTTGTTTTGATGCTCAACATTTTCATGCAATAAAAGTGCTACCATAGTCCAACCTAAGAAAAGCTTCCCCAGATACCATATTAATTAGTAGTTGGCTTAAGCAATACATCTGCTGTTGCTGGGAACCAAATTAATGAGCAAAATTGTAATTTTGTCTATTTTTGTTTCATGACCTCTCAGGCCTATTTCATTTGCCTTCAGTGGGCACTATTCTAACATTGTTAAGAAAAATAATTTGTGAAATTACAATGTTTCCCTCTTGAAAGTTTTCCTGGAATACTATGAACATAAATTACCTACTTAGTATTTTAAAAAGTAATCTGAAGAGAACTAATATTTCTTAAAACAATGCAAATTATAAGCTCATGCATTAGTGGATTCATGGCTAAGAAAATGAAAACTAGTTTGAAATCTTAGAGCATTGTCTTTTATTTACCATCTGTTACTATAAGTGATATAGTGAGGAGCCTACAACATTTAATTTTTTGTTACAAATGAGCCAACAATCATTTGAGTTCATCTTCAATGACTATTCTGTGCTATCCAAAAATGTACATGCTTATTACATACCAATTACAACAGCTTTGAGTTTTTCTGTGTATTTTTGTTTTTGTTTTTGTATTTTGTTTTTTGGTATTGGAGATTGAACTTAGAGATGCTTTAACACTGAGCCACATCCCCAACGCATTTTTTTATTTTGAAACAGGATCTCACTATGTTGTTTAGGGCTTTCCTAAGTTGCTGAAGCTAGTCTTGAACTTATAATCCTCCTGCCTCAGCCTCCCAAACTGCTAGAATTATAGGCATGCACCACCACACCTGCTTGTGTGTGTTTGGTGTAATAAAAATGCAAGGCCATAATTTAACTTCAAAGACTTCTTAAATACCTCTTTCATTTTCCTACTTTCTTTAAATTGACTTCCTAAGCCAATAAGATCTTTAAAATGAGGTTACTTTACTCTTCCACACTTCAGATAAATTTCTAAAATGTAGCTACCACTTCTCAGATCATGTTTCGACTCAGAAAAACCTCACCCCTTGTTGAGTTAATGTTAAATAAAGTAGAAAAGTACATAAATATTTTGTCAAGGTGAAATAACTATATAATATGCTTAAAAGTCTTTTCATTCAACATTGATTGAGCCACAGGATGATGAAAAATACAGACCAGATAATCTCTACATGTTGGGGATACAGAATCCATGTGTACAAAGAATTATACTACATAGCAGTCTTGGGAAATAGCTACAGTCAGGTACAGACCAAAGAAGACAGTTAACTATATACCTGAAGCATTTGTTTTTTTATTTTTATTGATGATGATGATGATGGGGATTGAACCCAGTGATGCATACATGTGAGGTAAGCATTCTACCATTGAGCCACATTACCAGTCCTTTTATTTTATTTTGAGACAGAGTCTCACCAAATTGTCAAGTATGGCCTATAATTTGTATCCTCCTGCCTCAGTCTCCTGAGTAGTCTCCTAAAACTTTTAATAACTTGTAAGATCAGTCAACATTAGAAAATAGAAGGGATTAAAACCATATCTAAAAACAATGGCTAGATTATAATGGCTAATGTTAAAGAGAGGGGTAGTTGCCATGGTAGTATTCATTCTGTGGGGTGATGAAACTAGATTTTCAGAAAAAATATTACAAAACTAGATTTTAAAAAATTAGATACATGGGGCAAATTTATTTCATTAGCATTTTTTTTGTCCAGTAATTTTTCATTTGAAGTAACTATTTGAAACTAAAATTACTGCAATTGCAAAATATGATTTTATTTTCTTACAGTTCTAGGTTGATGTTAAAAACACATTACCTGTATTTCCTCAAGTATATTTATGATTTATATGATAATTACCTAATGATAATTACCTGATTCCATGGATGCAAATTTTACTACTTTTATCAAATTTGATTGGCTAAATTGATCACAAAGTTCCAAATATAATTGCCTTGGAAACTGGACTCCAACTCTTAAATAACTAAACTTTCCGGCTGTGTCTTCATCGATCACACAATTCTCTCCTATGTAAGAACTCAACCACAGTCCTCACACTGTGCTTGCTCCCTTAGTGGTAGGAAGCCAAGGAAATTTTTCCCTTATGACCATTTCAAACAGGA
The DNA here is from genome assembly GCA_004024805.1 of Geosciurus inauris. Classification (NCBI taxonomy): domain Eukaryota; kingdom Metazoa; phylum Chordata; class Mammalia; order Rodentia; family Sciuridae; genus Geosciurus; species Geosciurus inauris. The sequence continues at coordinate 26,944 of PVHX01004975.1, read as the reverse complement.
TCAATGAGAGAATATCTCTTCAGGGGAACTGAATTGTCCTAAAAATCTCTGTAAAACAACACATCTTTTAGGGATTCAGTCCTATGTATTTAAGTCCCACATCAACAGAGCTTTTTATTTAAATAGTCCCTCTTGGGAAAATGCATTAGGTTTTGCAATCTGTTAATTATAAATAGGTAGAATACTAAGACCTCCTGTAAGATTTGGAAGACATCCTGTGAAAATTAACCATAATGGATTTTTTTTAAAATTTGTTTCTCTCCAGAGGTTAATTATAGCTCCAATGAGTCTAATAAGACTATGCCACAATGGTTCTATTGATAATCCTTAGAATTGCAGGAAATTAAAGGCCCAAGCTACTTAATCAGAGGTCTTGATTCTGTCACAAAATTACACACAACATGAGCTGAATTTTGTCACTCAAAACCCAACTGAAAAACTGTAAGCCCTTTCATTTTCCTTTTCCAGATAAGGACAATTTAAATATCTTTCCCCATCTTTTTCAGAGCTTCTTGCTGCATGAACATGCTGGTATTTGACATTAAAGTACATGTGGCTACTTTTGAGTACCAAAGCAAATCACTCAGTCTATGAGAGCATGGTGTGGTGTTGATAATAAACTTGAATGTCTTCAGAAGTGATTTTCATAAGTACTTTGCCTGCACCTTTTACATTTCATAAATGATGAAATTCTCTTGGAAAAATATTCACCACCTGTTTTTGTCTTGGGAGCTCAAGAAGTGTTGCTTTGGATAAATATAAACAAAATAATAAGGGACAGGGCTGCTAAAAATAATCCTTTACATATAGGCTGTTCTTCTACTGTCGATGCAACTGTACCCTGATTTTTCTATAAATTGGTAATCACTATCAGAAGTACTAACAAAAAGATATAGTGCAAAAGTCTGAGGATTGAGAGAGAGGTTAGGTTATCATGGAAAGATTTATCAGTAAGTTAATAGCCAGAAAGTTGCCTTTTGTACATAAAACATGATTAAATTTCCTAAAGTCCATGTGCTAACTGAAATCCAAGTGTGGGGTGAAAGAGGGAACATAAAGCAGCTCCATGAAGAAAGATGGTGTCCTCCTGCTAGATGTCCTTTTTCCTCTGGAACAGAAAATGGACCTGTTCAGTAAAGTCTCTTGGGTATTAAACTAGCTAGTCCCTTGTTGGTTGTAATATTAAAATAGAATGTGTAAATCAGTTTATGGGAGAAAGCCTATGCAAACCCCAGAGTTTTGCTTTATCTAATAGAAAAGCTTTAGCTTCCTTCCTTTTGGTGTCTAAATACCCTTTGCCTTATTTTCCATGGAGTTTTTAAAAATGTTTTCTTGCATCACTGTACAGCTCTAAAAGCCTAAGCAGTTTTAGAGTTTGCATTTACATAATTACCAAACTAAGGAAATATACTACAAAATTTTACTTCTTCAATACATGCCTTTAGTGTTATATACCTGTTTTATTTTAGTATTAATTTGATTGAGAACAAATCAATATTATTTTTATCATTTTGAATAATTTAATTTATAATGATGTCTGTAAGGAGTAAAACTAGTTTTCCCTTTATTATTAAAGTTTATCAATAATAATGTTAAGTTTGTAAGATAAGCTATCTTCAGGCTGTGAAAATAAGTTTAATGGTCAAAATATTTTTCTATTGTTAATTCCAGAGGCGAGGGATTTAAGAATATTTGAATTACTAGAAATCTTACCTCACTCAAATTTGAAAGAATCAACCAAAAATGCTCAACAGCATACTATTTCTTTAAAACACTAAGGAAATAACACTTTTTTTATTGTTTAAAAATCTTAGAGTCTCAAAAAGCATTACAGAAATTGCCTACATGATCACTGGAAAAAACTGAACAAGTTTTGTTAGTTCAAAAATGGACTGCCAAGAGCAAATAGTAGTTTAGGCAATTTGAAAAAACTGCATAGAATATTTAAATCTAATAATTATATAGTAATGTCATCATTACCTACAATTACCAACAAAAATAACATCAGTATAACCAGTCACAATTTGAAGTTTTTTGCATACTAGCTGATTTAATCTTCACAATAAATCAAATTCATCACCATTACTCATATATTATTTATTTATTTGGGGTTTTTTGGTACTGGTGACTAAACCCAGGGGTGCTTAACCACTGAGCAACATTCCCAGCCCTTTGTATTTTATTTAGAGTCTCATTGAGTTGCTTAGGGCCTCACTAAATTGCTGGGGCTAGCTTTGAATTAGTGATCCTCCTGCCTCAGCCTCCTGAGTCACTGGGATTATAGGCATGCACCATTGCACCTGGCTCACATACTTATTTTCTAAATAAGGAAACTTCAGTGCAGATAAATTAATTGTCCAAAGTTATATCCTTAGGAAGATACAAGGCTGCAATCTGAACAGTGTGAAAATACAGTCTATGATCTTATTGAGGATGTGTGATGTGTAATTAAAAGACTATATACCAGAATATTACTTCAGATATATATTAGTGGTGGAGATGTATGTCATTTTCAACTTCCTTTTGCTTTTGTATTTTATCTTGTCTATTAAGGACACAAATAATTCTGCAATTAGGAATAAAGTATTTGAATAAACTTTTTAAAATACTCTTATTGGATTCATCCTTTTCTCAAATTAATTTATTACATGTGAATGACTAGGCTTCTTGGTCTAAATTAGATGTCCAATGTGTGAAAAAAAAGAAACAAAACAACTGCCTTTTAAAAATAAACTTCCTTTTTCCAGATATACATTCTTTCTGATTAATGGCTAGTATTGTGAAATCAATCCAGTTGCAGATTATCTTTATTAGGGAAGTAGTTTCACAAATCAGTCTCTTATAGAATTCATAATTACCATTGAGGAGCCTCATATTAGCTGAGTGTAGAGCATAACCATTATAACATAAGAACCTCAGAATGAACAAATAAGTCTAGGCTGTATGTTCTTCAGTGACTACACATGAAAACACACACACGAAGTACAAAAGCAATTCTAAAGTAAATAACTAGAAAATTTCTCATAAAAGCTAGCAGGAAAAAATGAGTGACAGGGACCAAGAGGGTGAGAAATATGTGTTACTTTTCTAGAGAGACAGACTAGCCACTAACAATCTGTGGTTCTCACACCAGGGCTTATAACTCTGCAGCAGCTTTGCCTATAAGAAATATCCTTCTGCAAAAAAAGGTTGGTAATAAAAACTATTTTTGTCTAATGAAATAAGAAATTCTGAATCAATAGGTTTCTATCCTACAAGAGTTAGAAGTATTCATCTCTAAGGAATCCTGAAGTGTTAGGCAAATCTGTGAGAATTGCACTTATCAGAAATGTTAAAACAACAATGGATTCCACACATATATTATTGCATCTAATAATCTAGGGAAGCTAGAACCAAAGGAAAACAAGATCATGACCTCAAGTCTGCAATCAGGGCTTGTAAGTCCCAATATCAGTAGATGAGGCCTCCTATCTGACCAGGGACAAAGTTTTGGGCAGGTGACACAAGAATAAGTTCTTCTACTTCATTTTCTCTTGAAAGGGCTCCTATTTTTCCTCCACTTACCTTCTCAATCCTTCCTTAAACATCATATCTTTAACTCAAGAGAATCCCCCACCCTGCAGTTTCCTGTCTCATGTCAGATTGTAGGTCACATGTTTTTCATGATGATCTCTCCGTCTGTTATATTCAATGACATGTGGGTTCACAAAGCAGTAGCAGCACGCTCCACAAAATGCAAAAGAATATCACACCAGATAATGCAAAATGCAGGTAGCAATTGCCACACAGGGAATCTTCACTTCTCCACATCTATATTTATTACCATCAGAAAGATGGGGAAAAGTAGAAATAGAAATTTACAGAAAGTTCCAGCAGGGTTGTTGTGTGTCAGGTAGAAATTTTGACATAGCAGTTTAAAAAAGAAATCCATCTGTCGTCTTATAAAACAAGAAAGCTTATTTTGAGGGTGTATTTTTAATATATCCTTAATTTTCAGAAGAGTAACTATGAAAGGCCAATTTTAGAATGTAACAGAAATTACAGAAAAATATGCAAAATCTCTAATTAAACTTACAGTACTTTTAACAAATAATGGTTCCACTTTCAGTTAGGAGGAACATAGGCAAAAATAGTTATAAAATCACCAGAGAATCGGAAATTGAGATAAAAACATGTTCTTATTTTCTATGTCCATATAATAAAAGCATGTCAATATATTACCTTTAAAGTCAAATATAATCATATAATGGAAATGTTTATGAACTTAAAATTATAATTTGCTTCAAATATATGTGGGACTTAGGAATAAGAGTGCTTTGTTATAGTAACAAGGAATTGAGGATCTACTTATAAAAAAAAATTTATCTACAAAGCAAATGTCTCTAAAAAATATGCATGCCCTGAGAGGGAGGAAAGCCATCATCACAGAAGATAGTAAAGATATGCAAGAATGAGCAAAAATGTTTATCAAGAAGTACTATACCAGATATTCAAACCATCAGGGTCATACATTTTGTGTGGGTCTATACAAAGGTAAATGGCATAAACACAATATATGTTTGCATAAGTTTACCTAAAGCTATACTGATGGTTAAAATGGAGGGGTATGTGGGTAGGAAGGATAATACAATGCGACATTATTACCCTATGTATATATACTACTATATGACTGATGGAATTCCACATCATGTACAATCAGAAGAATGAGAAATTATACTCCATCTATATATGATGTATCAAAGTGCATTCTGTCATGTATAACTAATTAGAACAAATAAAATATGAAAAAAATGGATATGCAATGAAAAAGTAGAAAAAATAAACCAGCGGGGTGAGGAGGCCACTTTAGCCAGATTGTTAAAGAGATTATGTATTTGATCAATAAGATCAATGTTTTGGGCTAATCAAACTGAAAATCACTAGCACAAAGGCCTAGAGCCTTACAATTTTACAAAGTTAGTGTGTAGGAAGTAAAACGAAATATCACAGATTTGAAGAAAGCAAAGGAAGAAAAGCATATTTTTGATGGCCCACCATAGATATAATATGCTGTCAGATTTGAAAAATGTCTTTGGACAAGACAGATTAATAGGGTAGATAGTGTAGAATGATTTGTATATTAATTGCAGGTTATTTTTATGAAGATGAGGGTTGAAGCAATGATAACAACTGTAGAGGTACCTACTGAAGAGAGGATTTAATTAGCAGATCTGGAAGACTTTTTTTTAAATTATAAAGAATATATGATAAGAAATGACTTCAAAGTTCTGAAGCAAGAAAGGTATATTTGCCTCTGCTTGGGATGTGGAAATGAAAATGCAGAGCAGTGGGGGGCTATGGTAGGAAATGAGCAGAAAGGAATTAGGTTTCCAAAGGTGGCTCACATTTCTGAGTGGCATCAAGAAAAGATAGTCTATGCAATAAAGGTCCTGTCCTTAAAGATGGTGACGAATCTAGTTGATATAGATTTGGAGAACATAAATTTGGGCCATAATTTAAAGCCAAGAACTACAAAGAGGAGATGAAAGTCTTAAAGACACTAGGCTGGGAAAAATAGAACCAAAAGAGACTATCTTACTATATAGAAAAAAACGGATAACTGATGTATAATCAAAAATACTTCAAATTTTCAGGATGGAAGTATCTATAGAGGAAGAGTGAAAGCGAGTAGTGCCACCATGCACTGGGTGCTCTGATTCCAAAACTGTGGACCAAATTTCATTCCATTACAAATTTTTAAAAATTTGTTTTGGCACCAAGGATTAAACCCAGGGAGGGTTAACCACTGAGTCATATCAGCAGCCCCTTTCATTTTTTATTATGGAACAACATATTTCAAAATATGCTGAGGCTGACTTTGAAATTGCAGTCCTCCTATTTCAGCCTCTCAAAAATTCTTGAGAAAAATTTTAGCTTAGTTCAGCATTATGTTTCCATACACCTGTAATTCAAGTGGCTTGGTAGGCTGAGATAGGAAGATTCCAAGTTCAAAGCCAACCTCAGGAACTTAGTGAGCTCCTAAACAACTTATAACCTGTCTCAAAATGAATAATAAATACATTAATTAATTAATTTTAAATAAAGGGCTGGGATGTGGTTCAGGGGTTGAGTCCCAATTGGTTGAATCCCTGGTACCAAAAAAATCATAAAAAAATAAAGGAAGGAAAACAAAAATTTAGCTTAAAATTATTTTAATTCTTTCTGATAAATTACCCAGGCTATTATGGCCACAGAAAATGGGCTAAGACATCTGTAAGTAAAACATTAGAGTTGGACTGCCATCTAGTTTGACAAAAAACTGAACACATTTAGATACTAACAACAGTCTTGGACAGAGATTCAGTATTTTCTGGCTGTAGAAAACATGTTATATAAGACCACACTCCATCTAAAAGGCAAATAATAAATCAGAACATTAACATTATTTAGCCAAATTCCCCAAAATATGTAGGAGTAAATTCAGACTTAGAAATACTATAATTAATTCAACACCTTTTTTTTTTTTTCAAAAATTGCAACTTGAGGGTGAATTGTTGGTTCCTATTGAAACTAAAATCTGCATCATCAGCTCTTTGAACCTGGACATACAGTTTCCTATTTCTTACTTTTGAGACTCTGTCCTTTATGTACAGGACTGAAGCATACATATGCGTGTATAAGATGCTGACTTGTAACACACATCTGGCACACATCAACTGCAAAAGTTTAATGAATCTTGCCTGTCCTTGACCTTGCCAAGAATGTCTTGTATGCATACATCAAGAAACCTGTGAAGCCATATGCTGTGGGCCAGCCTTTCACCTATTTCCTCCCTCCAGCTGTCACTTTAAAAGCAACATCCTATGCATATAGATTTTAAATATACATGTAATTGTCCTGACTTTGGCTACAGGGTAACCTTTTTGAGAATCCATATTTAAGTTGTTCAAAATAATTCAGTTTTCTAATTTCAAATATGGAATTTGGAAGTTGTGACTAATCTTAGACATTTTATGTATATTTTCTCATTTTAATCTTTAAAATCATAAATAACATACATGAAATAAAATCAATAATACAATGGAAATGCAATAAGTCTTTCCAACTACAGGACTTAACAGTATCAGCAAGTTATTCTATATCTTTCCAGAAATCGTATATGCTTATAAACAAATATGGCATAATATTATCCTTGTAAAATAAAATCACATTGCTCATATTATTCTTCTATGGTTAAAGTTAGAAATTTATCCTTGAAATGTTTTCATGTCCACAAATATGGCCTGATCTCTCATTCCTTTTAAGAACCTTGTAATATTTCATTTTATAGAATGACTATTTTATTTAATCATCTCCCTGCTAGTAGCATTTATAAGCATTTGTCTTTTCTGATTATTTTTTCTTTTCAAAAGCAGCTCTCCAATGTTTATTTTCATACTTCTTTGCATTGCTTTATGTTAAATACATGAATTAAAATAACAGAAGTCTTCTGTATCCATTTGTATTAAATATAAAAGGCACATGAAGTTAAAGGACACTGACATTTCAGTCAGACCTAGACCTGAGTCCTTGTCTACTTACTTCTCAGTATGTCTTTTGGAAAATACTCAACCCCTCTGAGCCTCAGATTTCCTCTTTATAAAATATTGTCATTCACAATTTTAATTTTTAGGTAAAATTCATTAAAAACTGGTATAAGTATTCTGTATTTTAAATGAATAATTAAGAGAGATCAGAGGAGAAAGAGGAAAAAACTGTAAAAGTGTAGAACTTTGAAATCAAAATTGGACTGTCAAGTCCTCTAAGTTCCTAAGTGAATGCTTTTTCAATTTCATTCACATTTTATAGTTCCCTTTCCTCATCTCTCTTCACCCATTGACTCTTAGGGTATCTTTACCTTCTGTCTGCCCCATATAGTACAGATTGAGAAACCATTGTAAAGGCCTCGAAAACAATAAGAAGACATGGCAAGAAGGCTGTTTTGTCGCCCCACCTGTGATCTTTTCTAAGGAGGAGACTTCAAGGAAAAGGCTCAGCCATGACAGTATTTGTGGTTTGAGGGAGAGATTCAGTTCTGCCCTTGAACTACACACCCTTAATCAATACCAATACTTTATACACTTATTCACTCCTTACTAAAAGGTTTATGCTTCAATGACATTCATCTTTGCCCAAATTTACTCCTTTTAAATTCTACCTAACAATCACACTTTCACATTTTTTTCTGAAAGATATCATTATCTTGCATATAGCATTGTCAATGGCCCCATGTGAACTAGACAAGCTCAGGAATCCTTAACTCATTTTTCTGAGATTTGAGGAAATTAAACTTTAGAGGTATTCATCAAACTGCACATATCTTCTAAGACACTATTCTTTCCAACACATTATCCTTAATGCCACAATATTTTAAGTCAAGGAAAGAATTATGTTGCTGGTATCACTTCCTCTGGTTCTGTACCTTAACTCTTGAAGAATAAAGTGAACATTCTTTAAATATTTTCTGAATATAATATAAATTGTTCTGCATAGGATATCAAACTTCTCCTTTATTAACCCAGCATCTGTGAATAGTCATATATCTGTTATCTAAGAGCTATAGGCCTATCATGCCATTAACTTGCTTCTTTAATATGCTATTTATTCTTTACTCTTAGGCTCTCCTTACTTTCCTTCAACCTAGAGATATTACCTTTGATCACCCATTAATGTCAATTATGTTGTATTTTCCAGTAAGTCAGATGGAGTCCTGACTGAGAAGCTCTTCCTGATTTCTGTAGTTGCAAAGAATTACTCCCTTTGCATAAGGAAAAGCGTAGAGATAGATACATTGATAGAGACCTATATATTTGTCATCAAGTCACATATTATTCTCCCTTATGTTAAAATTAGTTGTTTATATTTTGCCCACCTGATTAAATATAAACTATTTATTTGTAAAACTTTGTTTCCACAAGAATCAAACACCCACCTAGGCATCCTTGCAGTGCCCTCCAGATAGTATGTCCAACTTCACTAACTCCTATCCAATATTCAAGGGCCCAACTAGATACCACCTTTTATAGAAAGCCTGTTTAGATTCTTTAGAAAGGCATATATCATTCTCTTTTGAACACTTATACTATACTATTTGAACAATGTAGTATTACCTCTTTGTATTGTAGCAGTTTAGGTATATTTTGGTTCTTCCAAAAGATCTGAACACCCTTGTGGGCACATATGGCATCTAAGTCTTTTGCACTAATCATTGTATTCTCATAGTCCAATGTACAGTAGGTACTCAACAAAGATTTGTTGTACATATAAAGAAACATAATCTTCTTAATAACATCTATTTTACATCTAATACATTTTTCATCTCTTACAGTTACTTTTGGACAGTTTCCATAAGTACGTTTGTGAATCAAATGCAATTATCATTTCTTAGACCATAAAGAGTTGAGTACCTGGAATTTTATTTGGTTTAAACTAAAAGTTAAGGAGTGCATAGAATGATGCACATGAGTGAAACCCCCCCCTCAGTTGCAAATTATAGCAGTTTCATTTATCACTTACATCCTACTTCACTCAACAGTAAGTCACTGAAGGGTCAAGAAAGGAGAATTCACACTACAATCTATTAATCTTCCACATGGATGAAAATGAATTTCAGATACATTATTTTCAACAGGGAGGACTAATACACACTACACATCTACCAGAACATTTTTATCATTTTCGTTTTCTTTCATGTGCAACAAAATGAAAAATCCCTGGACCAGAATAAAACAAGCTGGTATCTTCTGTCCCTCCCTGTTGAGAATTCCTGCTCCATTTCATTATGAGAGCTGTGCTGGTCCAGTCGGGCTACTCACACCACTCTGGAGTCAGGCCAACAACATATCAGATGTGCTTATTTAAAAAATTATATAAAACTAAAGTTCTCTTAGAGAATCATTTTGATTATTTGTCTCCATACTTTAAAGGAAGTCAATTTAGCATATTCTGTCACACTATGGATATTTAATAAGTGGTAGTTTAAAAAAACTTTGACACACTTATAAATTATTTAACATTTTCTTGAGTGGAGAACAGAGGTCCATATATACTGGATGTAGACAAAGGCTACTGAAATCAGAGCATTTAATCAAAACCCCAGAAATTGAATAAATTTAATGATAGCAATGATGAAGAAGAAGAAAAAGGAGTAAAACAAGAAAAAGGAGAAAGTTATCATTTGTTTAACACTTACTTTATACTTGAAATTTTCTAAGTCCCTTGAAAAATTTAAGGATTGTATAATAAATTCGAACAAACATGTTACAATAGAAAATAGACATAGAAATGGGAGGAAAAATCAGAAGTTTAAGGATCAGTCCTGGGAGATAAATATTCAAATAATGGAAATTATAGAAATTAAGAATACATAAAGAAAATTATCAGAGCATTAAAAACACAAATTCTCAGAAACGAAGTCCATTAATTTACAAGTTTAAAGGCCATTCACAATGTCCATCATGGTAATTAAAGAAAAATTTACACTGAGAAATGTCATTATGAATTTCAAATGTCAGAGAAAAAGATTTTCTCTGAAAAATCTTTAAAACTTGGAAAGAGGAAAAGACAATGTAATGTAAAACCATTTAAAATTACAGTGATAGTGGGATTTAATAAAATACTACAACCCAGGGTAAACGGATCACTATCCCAAAAATTCTAAAGGAAGACAAAGATGGTTGTCCATCTAAGATTCTTCATCCAGTCAAGCCACTAGTTAAGTACTTAACATTTCTATGATATTTACAATGCATCAGGCACTGTTAAAAACATGCATTGCCACATTTCATTCTTTAAGGAATGGCAACCATTCCTATAGTTCTCATTGCACATGTGAATAAATGGAAGTACAAGAAGGCTAAACAATGTCACACCACACAAGTCATACCATGATGCTATGTGGAGCGCTAAAGGTCAAAACCTACTTGATCCAAAACATGACCATCTGCCCTTTTAACCAAAAGTCAACAACTAGCCAAACAAAGCAGCTATGCCCAGATCAGGTGTTTTTATTTTTTTATTATGTTAACCAAAAAGTCCTTTCCACAAGTAAGTGCAACAGACTACCTCTCCTATTTGTAAGTACTTGTAAAAATAATTATAGTCCATCTAGCGCGCTAAAACAGGTAATTAGTGCAACTTTAATTTAATTTTTATGTGGAATTCTAAGTCCCTTTCCCTGTGGTCCTTCTACTAATTTTGCTTAAAATACCAATTTTTACATAGACTTCATTTGCTTATAAAATTAGTGATTGTATGTATAATTTGAGCTCATCTTTACCTTGATTTAAAATGCAAACATATTCAGAATAAGAACTATTTCAGGAGAATAAAAATATTTCTAAGCTTGTTTAAAAATATGCTTCCAAGAAATTTGGCTTTTCCCGTGACCTAAATATTCTTTAAACTCCTTACTTCCTTGGGATGTGTACCACATAATTGAAATAGTTTCATAATCACCCTTGTTTTTCATATGTTAAATGGCAAAACTCAAAGAAGTACATCAGTCACTTGGCTAATAAGCATCCTCTGAAGCCCCTAGAAGCAGAGGGAAAGGCTCCTTTTATTCTTCCTGTGTGTATTATGGTCCCTAAGTATGTATTATTATCATTCTTATTACCCAGTTGAACTAGTCTAATTTGCAGCTGGATAAATCATAAGCCAATTGATTCTCAAGCCCTCCCAAGTTATTACTTTTCTTCATCCAAAGATTTTACAACAGAGAACACTGGGGATATTCCAGACGACTCAAAATTATTTTTTTTCCTTTCCCTCTAATGGCTATAAAAGTGCAAAAACTCCTGTGTAGTAGAACACTTCCATAAATAATTAGTACAGCATTGCAATGACCAAAATAAACACATAGTCTTCCACAGAAAGGGAGAATTACTTGCAAAGGGGTACTAGCTTTTCTAGCTAAGGAATATAGTGGGTCCTAAATGGGATTTTGGAGTAGACATTCCTTGGTTTAACCAGTCATAATCTAAACTGTCATCTTACAGTAATGATATCTGCTACACTTTGGACCAGGAATGTCCCCCAAAGTCCATGTGTTATAGAAATGGTTCCCACTTTGGCACTTGGGTCCTTTAAGCTGTGAAGCCCAGAAGTCTTGGATCGCTAGGACATGTTCTTGAAGGCGACTATGAGACCATAATCTCTTTATCCCTTTTTTTATTTCTCAGACTGAACGTGGGTGGTATTTTCTGTCATGCATTTCCACCATAATGTGACACCACGGGATCAAAGCAATAAAGCCAACTTGTCATGGACTTAAATCTCTAACAATACTAGCCACAATAATCCTTTTCCCTTTTAAAGTTGATTACCCAGTAATGGAAATCTAACCCACAATCCAAATTTAGTGCAGAATATAGAACACCCCCAGTGCTACAGGGGGTAGTTTCTTCACTTCATGTTGAAAAAATGAAGCCTGACCATAAGTTACTACTGAGTTCCATTTCTAAGCCCTAGAATTTGGCCCAGTGATTTGTATATCACCTAAATCAATCCACCAAGAACCAAAATTTTTGTTCAGTGCCTGGGAAAGGAGAAAGATTATGAATTATGTAGAGTCAGGATGTTAGAGCTTAAAATAATTAAATCTTATAAAGTAAAGCTCAGACATGGAAGAGGCGACTATAACCCCATCTCATTTTCACTCGAGCTCTTGTACCATCTTCACCCAAAGTCAGATCACCCTCTGGAATTTTTTATTATGGCAACCACTCATCTTTTAAACTGTATTGATTTTTTTTCTCTTCCTTGAAAATAAATATATATTAGTATTCCTTATAAATATATACAATATCTCATGAGACTATGTAAATATTCCACTGTTAGAAATGTCCATACATGAAACTAGGAGCTACGGGTATACTAGAAAAGCTAAGAGCTGTGGGTATACTGAAAAATACCTTTGGGTGTATAAAGAAAAGTATCATCTCCACCTTTCACCTGTAGTGAATTTCTCTGAGGCTCTTTGCTGAACATCAGGGCATCTTGTTCTTCACTTCCAAATGTCAACCACACAAAAACGCTGGATATACCTGCCATAATTCTAATTCTTGAGCAATTTAACTTTCATTTTAATAACATTGCTACACTATTTCAGAGATGTGAAGTGGGTGAGATCTTAAGATTCTTAGATTCATTGTTATTTAGAGATGGCCCTCCCCTCCCTCCCTCCCTCCCTTCTTTCCTTCCTTCCTTCCTTATCAGGGGTTGAACTCAGGAGTGCTTAACCACCAAACCACATCCCCAGCCCTTTTAAAACTATTATTAGATTAGAGACAGAGTATCATTGAATTTCTCAGGGCCTTGATAAATTGCTGAGTCTGGCTTTGAACTTGTGATTCTCCTGCTTCAGCCTCCCAAGTTGCTGGGATTAAAGGCATGCACCACCATTCCTGGCTAGAGATGCTATTTTAACAGAGAAAGATTCCCTCATGGTACTCATCAAAGAAGAGCACAGTCCTCAGAGGCAGCAAACTTTCTGCTGTTCTTTCCTTTCTACTTAAAAAGTTAGAGTCCTATGAAGTAAGTTACTTAATTCAAATGGTCTCTCTGGTTCTCTTTCTGTTCACCTGCTTCTCCATCTCTGTCCATGTCCATGTCTCTCTGTATCTGTGGCTCCATTTCCATTTCTAGCTATAGCTCTATCATCTCTGTCATTGTTCTCTCCAGCATGATGGAAGTTTTCCTGCATGACAGGCCAAGGCTCTCAGGACATAGGCTTCAAGAAAGAAGCAAGCAGAATCTGGATCTCTTTTATGACTTCAGAATTACACATCATTACCTCCACCACAATTTGCATGTTTTAAGACAGTCACAATGAATTGCTCCTTTTCTAGAAGGGAGGGAATATATTGGAGCAGTTACAATGTTCTAGAAAAGCAGGTAAGATCCTAAGTGTTTTTGCAGATTTTTTTTCTTTCTGGAAATTGAACCCAGAGGTGCTTAACCACTGAGCAAATTCCCAGCCCTTTTATTTTTTATTTTAAGACAAGGTCTCCATAATTTGCCAAGGGTCTCACTAAGTTGCTGAGGCTGGCTTTGTACCTGTGATCCTCCTGCCTTAGTCTCCCAAGTTACAGTGACTATAGGCGTGTGCCACCATGGCTGGCCTATTGCCGATATTTTTGATAATTCTGCCAAAGTCACAAACAGACATTTATATGTAAGTTGCATCTTTGTGTGTATTTTTCCTTAAAACATTTTCCTTCATTTTGGTCTCAGAAATGTGTGCATCTGCTTAGTATGCAATTAGAATCAATCAGTATTTCTCAAAAAACACATCACTGTGCAGGTATGAACAAAAGTGTATATTCTACATGTGCCAGGTGGCAGAGTGAAGCTGGTCTTGAATTAAAACTTTCCTTGAATAATTCACGTTCTATAAAACTAAGGGGAGAAATTTCACATTAGTTAGATTTGGGTAGGATTTTTAAATGTTCTGCTTCTTCCTTGAATTCATTAAAGATAGATATACATATTAATTAAATGTTTAATGATCCACAGGTATATATTTTCTTCTGATTTTCTCCCTTCCCTGTTAAGAAAACTAGATGTGCTTGTTTTCAAAGTGTACAACCAACTTTCTAGATGACCCAACTGTGTTCAACTCGTTCCTCACTCTCACACAGCTTCCCATAACACACTGACATGTTGTCAATACTGTAGGAGCCAGTTTCACAGTCACACAAGGATACATGACATCGGGTCCAGAAGATGAGGGGAAGCTTCATTCTCATATTGTTCCCTGCTGGTACTACTTGTCTGATGACAGGTGACAAAGAGATTGCTCTCACCTCCCAGTTTTTATCATCACCTCAAACCCCATGATCATGTCTATCTGTTAAGACAGAGGAATTCAAGCAATGTGTGAGCACACTGTTGCACACCTTAGTTTATTGATGGGATTGACTAACTTCAACTTTGACCCCATGTGTGAGAAAAAACTAACTTGCATATTTCTGAACTCTGACAGGACAGAAGCTGTGATGACTGTACCATCCCTTCCTGTGACACAAGTAAAATGTCCTGGATAGAATCAAACTGCACTGTCTTCTGAAGTAGTAGATACTATCAACTAGCAAGGACTGCAGGTCTCTGCCCTGGGTTTTATTGCTCCTTCTGAACTTCTGGTTTTCAGGTATAGCTTCACATGCCCACAATAATTAACATTCAGATCTCAACTTGGGAGAACGAGAACATGACCAAAAATCGAATGTTATTCTAATTGTACAGGACCCTTGCTGGATATCAAGAAGGTATTGATACAAATCTTTGTTCTTGGCTATGCTGGGTGCAAGCAGCTGCCAGTTCCATGCCTCTGAGCAATGTTTTTTTGATTCTCTGGAAGAACACAGGCATCAGAAGCCTCTGGATCTGCATCCTGTCGCTGCCAATTACTAGTTCTGTGATCTTGGGCAAGTGACTTTACTACACTGTGTCTTGGCTTTCTTACTTGTAAAATGGGGAAATAGTACAGCAACTATGAAAATTTGGGGAAATGAGAGGTGATAATTAATGAAAACCTATCACAATGCTCATTGTATAAGAAAACATGTTATAAAAATGATAAACTATAAACTTATGTTGCATATCATAATGTATATATCCTCATGAACTAATATTTCATATTATTGTTGTACATCTGGATTATCTTATTATAGTATCTCCAATTAAAGATTTTACTTTCCATCTTGGTTTTGATAAAATTGCTAGTAATAAAAAATATGCAGTGATAAATCTATTAGCACTTCCAGAAATGTATGTCCCTTGTCCCTACATACTTAATATTTTAAGCATATCTTAGTATAATCTTCCCATACTCATAATTCAAGTCAGAGATCTTGCTTTCAATTCCAACTCACTGCATCTTAAGTAAAATGGAGTTGTAGTATTTAGTGCACATTCTGTATTTGTTTTGCTGTCAATTTATTCTATTTTCCTCTTTCTAAGCTATTAATAAAAGAAACAATATTTTCTTACTACCTGGCCTCATCCCTGTATAAATGAGTACAACTGGAAAAATTCATGAAACCTTCTGACTTGCCTCACTTAAAATGCATGACAACCAAGTTCAAGGGAGACACAGTGCTGCCTGTCAGTCCAATATTTTTATTTCTTTCACTTATAAGATGATTGTTGCACACCTTCTGTCTTTTCATCAATTTTCCAAAATCTCCTCCTCTGGCCTCTCTGCTCATAATGTACTTCCTCTTCCGCTAAGCAAAGAAGATCAAGCAGAAAACATCTTTCCATGCTTCCATCCTATACCCACATGCATTTGAACCCAACATTCCCTTTTTTCCTAGGACTGAGGTTAATCTAAGCATCTAATGCCAAAACCTCCATTCTTTTTTAAAAGGACTACCCAGGCGCTCTCAACTCTTCAGAGACATATCTTCAGCAATCCTCCCTCTCTCCCTAGCCCATTCATTCAACTCTCTTTGCTGGAGAATTCCCACAGTATAACATAGAGTTATAATCCTATCTTTAATCCTTTTCTTGACCCCATTGCCCTGTGCCCACCATCTAGTTTGTCTGCTTTGTATTACAGCAGAATTTCTCAAAGGATATTTGCATATTTTCTCCCTCCATGTCAATCTCTCCCTTTTTCTATTGCATTCTTTCCAGAAGAGGCTTTCTCCTCTACCATTCCACTGAACTGTTTTTGTCACAGTCCAGAACAGCCTCCACAGACAACCCACCAGAAGAAACTGACACAGTTTATCTCTCCTTCAAATTCTTTTTAACAGTTGGCCTGTGAAGATTCTACATCTATGGTGTTACTTAGAGTGTCTTCTTCCTGGATCCATTTTTTTATACACTTATCTATATTTCTCAGTATTACTCTGCTTCATATTTTTGTTCCAATACTAATTTCTTACTATGCCTTTATCATCTACACTCTTTACAATTTCTACCCCTCCTCACCTCCAAATTCTACTGATAACCATCCCCAGCTGCATCTCTCTCCACAGCACTCTTTACTGTAACTATTTTACTTATTTCCTTATTACTGCTTTGTCTCTTTTCCTCCCCAAAGGAATAAGAGCCCCAATATAAGTACACAATTTGTTTGTTGCACTATTTAAACTTCAAGGATAATACTAACACTTTGCAGATGCTCACTAAATATTATATTTTGAAGAAATATGTAAATTTGCTTCAATATTTTTAAGTCCCAACCTCATGCCTTGCACAATGTAGACTTTAGAAAATAAAGAGTTATTAAATTTGTTCATATTTGTTCATATGCTGTTTTCTAACTGTTCTGTGTTCTAGATATGTTTGATTACTTTTAGTTCTTTGAACATAAAATTCTTAGTCTTTCCTCTGTGCATTTGATGATGATCATCTTTCATTTAGGAAAAATCTTCTCCAGATTTTTTCATGCTTTCCTCCTTTTTCACCACAGATCTCAATTCCAAATGTGAGAGACCTAGCTAACTCCACTACCTAAAGCAAAAATCTACCTTCTTTCATGAACCTTTAGAGCTGGGTAGTATCACAATTCCTTACTTCAGTTTCTCCATAGCAGCAAAGATTATTTGGAATAGTTATGATGATCTCAAGTTTATTTTATTTAATGACTATTAAATGTCCTCACTAATGGAAATGTAAGATCTTTCTGGACAGAAGCCTTGAGAATCCTGTTCATACCTGTTTGCTCAGAGCCTTGAATAGTGCAGGACATAAGGAAGTTATCAACAAATGTATATTGAACTAACATATGAATAGTCACCTACTTTAGGTAGGCTTCTCATCACCTTTGGGTTTCAATGTCCTTGTATACGAGATAAAGACAGATAAAACTCTCTTTGCCAAGATACCAAGAAAGATGAGATATGTAGAAGTCATTCTAAACATGATAATCCTTCTGGAACACTATGGCCATTGCTAATTCAGTAGTTTTGTTTCAATCTTCACATACCTTCTCCCTATTTCACTAACTATTCTTCTCTCGCCTCTCTGTTACATTGTACGGAACGTGTAATTGTTCATAATTTTTGTTAATATATGTTATAACCTCCTAAAGAATATTTGATTCAACAAATATCAAATGTAGTGGAAAAGGAGATGTTTGCTTACTTCTATAAATTCTAATTGGTAGTCATATACTATTGTTGGGAATGCATAAGATTTCAAACAGGTAAAAGCAGGTTTTTGTCCTGATGTAGCTGCCTTTATTAGTTGTGTGATTAGGCTTCTGGCTTAAACCCTGACTCAGTTTTCTCAGTTATAGCATGGACATGGTTGTATCGTCTTGTGATTGTACTAGTACATGAAGTCCACCCATTAAATAACAGCAGTAGCATAAATAATGAAAATAAACTGAGCACAGTGGCACACGCCTGTAATTCCTGTGGCTCAGGAAGCTGATGCAGGAGGGTTGCAAATTTAAAGCCAACCTCAGCAATGGGGAGGTGCTAAGCAACTCAGTGAGACCCTGTCTCTAAATAAAATACAAAATAGAGCTAGGGATGTGGCTCAGTGGTTGAGTGCTCCTGAGTTCAATCCCTCATATCAAAAAAATAAGAATAAAAATAACAGAATAATGACAATATTGATGAAGCAGATTTCACCAAAGAACCTTAGCTTTCAATAAAACTATTTCTTTTGGTCCTCTATAATAAAAAGTATTTAGTGCTTTCAAAAAGTTGGTCCCAGAGCATTTAAGAGATAATGTATAATTTCTATTCTTAAATATAAAAATAAAGAAAAATATATTTTATGATCTAAGCAAAAAAAACTACATTGGTGGCAAGATGTTGTATCAGAGTAACACGACTCTTAATATCAAACATCACACACAACATATAACTGAATTTCTACTCATTATAAAAACCGCTTTCTTGGACAATGGAAAAATGTAATTGTGACCTTAGAATAATCAAAGATTAAGGCACCAAAAGGTAAGAGAAGCTTTCAGTTGCCTATCTTTTTGGAATGATTTGTAAAATCTGTTTTCTGAAAAATTTTTGGGTTAAAAAGAGAGAGAAGCAGGTGAACAAGAGAAATTGGAAGAGAGGCAGAAGTGAAAGAGAAGGAGAGAAAAAGAAATATATAATAGTTCATTTCTTCATGCAAACCTCTTGAAATACAATTATTTTAATTTCTAAAAATTCCATTTTTCTAAAGATCTTAATCACTTCATACAGGGCTGTATCAGGTCAACTTGTATAGTTAGAAACATGCGAAGATAGGAACTCCCCACCCAGATCACCCCAGTAAATTCTGAATCCCATAGTGCAACTAATTCTTTTATGGTGCTTTCAGACTTTATTTTCCAAGCTACATTTTATAAATACTCAGTTATGATTCTCTTTTGGAGTGAGTAATTACTGTCCTTTCAGTTTTCCAATGTTTTTCCAGAAGAGCTTTGCTTGGTTTCCAACAGAGACCATCTTATTTGGTCACACATACGTCTTCTATTTCCTTTGTAATTTAACCTTTTAGCTTCTTTTTGTAGAGCCAATAAACTATGACCCAAGTGCTTCCTAAAGACTGTCCATCTTGTTAAAATTAATTCCTGTTTCTTCCATTCAGTCAACCTCAGTGGGAATGGCCATTAGTTCGGTATGCTGGTAGTTTCTATCTCTTCTTTAACTTCAGTCTAATTGTAATTGAGGTAAACATAAAAAAATAGCTGATTATAAAAGATAGTCTCATCAGCACTAGTTATTTCCATTCTAAATAGAGAAGTAACCTACATTTTTTTCTTCCCAGCATTGATCTAATAATTATCTTTCTTCCTGAGATATCAGCTGCTTTCTGTGCAAGTAGTTCAAAACTATTAAATACAATCTCACAAAGTGAGTAACCATAAAAATATATACCAAAGAGGATATCCCTTTATACCTCCCACTGTAAGGAGAACAGGAATCAACACCTGGACAAGAAGAGAGATTTGTATCCATCAGGAAAAGGAGTGAGTAAAGCTCAGAGATCCAGGTCGAGCCTTGCTCTAACTTTAAAAGTTTTACACATATTGACAATCATCTGCTTCTTTGGGGATGCAAATGGCAAGTCCTTATCTCTAGGCCACTAGAGGGTACCAGGAGGATCTGGGATGTAAAGACAAGAGCATGACAATCACTCAGCATCTGTGTGCTGACAGATTGCCTGGATTTCATTCTCTCTATGCTCTCTCCATTGAGAGTAGAGAGCAGAAATCACAGTAGAAATTACCCGAGGGCCAACTTGAAAACCAAAACCAGCTGTCCTATCCTGTCATAGATTCACAACAAACATCAGGAAGTTCTTTACAAATGACTGTCTAAATTTTTCACCTTTTACTTAAAAAGCGTGAGTAGAGAGTGTTATGTTCTATGCACTGAAGACTGATAGCCATTGGCTTCAAACCCTGACATATGAGGCTGGGATTGTGGCTCAGTGGTAGAGCGCTTGCCTCACATGTGTGAGGCACTGGGTTTGATCCTCAGCACCACATAAAAAAAATCAATAAAGATATTGTGTCCACCTACAATTAAAAAATATTTTAAAAAAACCCTGACATATTTACACTGCATTAATTAGTAAAATTGTGATTGTGTTTGTCAAACATTCTTACAGAGAGATAGTTATCACTGCTTCCTAGAATCACAGTCACTGAAAGAATAGGAAGATACAATATGGATTGATGTTAGGTAAATTTCAGAGGGCCAAATAGATGCAAATATATATATACTTCTGGTGGGAGGGTACCGGGGATTGAACTCAGGGGCACTCAACCACTGAGCAACATCTCCAGCCCTATTTTGTATTTTATTTAGAGACAGGGTCTCACTGAGTTGCTAAGTGCCTTGCTTTTTGCAGAGGCTGACTTTGAACTCGCAATTCTCCTGCCTTTGACAGAGCCACTGGGATTACAGGAGTGCACCACTGCGCCTGGCTAGATGCAAGTATTCTTGAAAAATGCTAAAGAGTAGATGTTAATTATCCTCACCACAAAAATGATAACTATGTGCCAAAATGCTTATGTAAACTAGCTAGATGTAAGCATTCCACAATGTACATATACTTCAAAACATCGTGTTATACATGATAAATATGTGCAATTTCATATGTCAGTTGAAATAAATACATTCGCAAACCAATTTTTAAAAGTAAACACATAACTGGGAGATTTTTAGCCTTAGAAAACAACTTTGAAATGACTTTAACCTGAGAAATCTATTAGAATTGATTTCCATAGAGCAATCTGACATTTTTTTCATCAACATTTTTACACTATGACGAGTAGATTGTGAAGTTTTTTTCTCCATACATAGGTGGAATGTTTCTGGTCTCTTCATGCCAGACATCTATAAGGGAAGAGCAGCATGACTGGTCCCCATGTAAAAGTTGACAGACTAACATCCCTTTTTCCCTCTTAGACTCGTCTACATCTGTTAGCTTAATCAGAGACTAGTATTATCACAGCTGTCTCTGTTCTAAAAGAAATTATCATGATGTAATTAACAAGGATCCAGAGCTAGAACAGCCAACCTGATCCTGCCTTTGCCACATTCAGGGAACTTCTCTGCCAGTATGTCTGTATTAGGCTGTGAACTGACATAATATTTATCTAACTGAAGGGAAATCCAGGTGGCAGCTATTGGAAATTATCCTCTCCTGATTCCTCTTTCTTACAGTAATGAAAGAAGGGGCCAAAAGAGGGATTTTCTGAGACTATCATTCCCCATAGAGTAGTTCTTTATAGGAAGAAAGTTGAGAATAATTTTTCATATATTTTCAACCCACAAGAATCCATTGATTCCAATAGATAATGATACATTGTGTCATAAGGGTTATTCTGGAAAGACTCAGTTTATTGATATAAGAATATAAAATTTACTGAAAAGATTTTTAGCATTGGGGTTAGTCAGCTTTGCATTGTAGTGATCAAAATACCTGACAAGAACAGGTTAGAGGAGGAAAAGTTTAATTAGGGCTCACGTTTCAGAGGGTCAGTCCATAGTCTGCCAGCTTCCATTGCTCTAAGCCTGAAGGAAGCAAAACATCATGGCAGAGGAAAACTGCTCAGCTCATGACAGTTTGTAGGGAGGGGGGGAGGAAAAAAGAGGCAGAGTATCATGGGTATATATATATATATGGTCTAGCACAAACCTCCAGTGACCTGCCTGCCTGCAGTCTCATCTCACCTGCCCATAGTTACCACAAAGCAATCCATTCAAATTACAATTCATCAAATGGATTAATCCATTGATGAGGTGAATTAATAATCATCTAATAATCTAATCATTTCACCTCTGAACATTCCATTGCCTAACACAGGACCTTCTCAGGGGAAATTAGATCTATACCATAAAAGCATTTTATTTAGTAGACCTAGTCTCTGGTCCCAGACATCATCCTTTTCCCATCTGAGTTCTTATTTTTTTATCTATATTTTTCTACTCAGTGAATGAAAAAAACAAAACAACTTCCACTAATTGTCCCAAATCAGAAAAGTAGGAGTAATTTTTTTAACATCTTTATTTTATTTATTTTTATGTGGTGCTGAGGATCAAACCCAATGCCTAACATGTGCAAGACAAGCACTCTGCTACTGAGCCACAACCTCAGCCCAGGAGTAAATTTTGATTCATTTCTCTTCCATATCTTTCTCTCTATTCCTACTGCCATTGTCTTAACTCAGAACTTTACCTTTTTCACCTTTAACAATGGTTATAGAAGCATCATAATTGCTTCTCAGTCTTTACTTTCTGACAGCATACTGTGCCTATAAATATTTGTACACAAAGGAATCATGTCAGGAACACAGCCAAGTTAATCATAACACATGGGCTTAAGGATTTGGTTTTGTTTACTTGTTTTTCTAAAGACTATAAAAGTATTGACTTAATTGAGTAATTGCATGGGTTAAAGTAATTTATCAAATAAAGTATCTTCATCAATATCAAACTCTTAAAAATAAATGCAGTTGCTCTCTTCCTCTTTTGCATTCATCATTGGCCTTGTGGGTTATATTCTGATATTATTCTACTTAGAAAGCTAAGGTTAAAATGTTCCTTCTCCACTGTATTAAAGCCATCTCTGAAAATCATCCTTATGACTTTCAACCCATCTATTTAGTATACTCTTCTAAGGATTGCAAGTTCCCAAATATTAAGGGCCTTCTATTCCACGTGCATATACACAGTTCCTGACTGAGCATATGATTTGGTGCTCAATAAATATTACTTGATAAAACTTGCAAAGCTGAATTGCTGAATATATCATATAAGCTCAGTTACATTATGACTATTAATAAGAGTTAAGCTAACTCATTTTTCTTTCACTTAATTTCTATGTTAAGAAAAATGATTTACTTCATAAAAACAAAGACAAGAATGTTTTCAAAATAACCTTCCTAAGACTAATATTCTATACTCACTCCCTTTTTCTTTTGTTACTTCATGTAGAAGTTTCATGTTGTAATTGTGACTCAAATGCCATAGCAATCATCACTTATCAAAAATAGATCTAAATCAATGGAGTATATATTAGGTTACAAAAGCAGATTCATAATTCCTAAAGAGTTGCATGTGTCTTTCCTTGATCAACCCTTGGTTAACTACAAAACATTTCACTCACTTCCATAGCATGTCAATTCATTATAGTCTTACTGTATTATCTTAGTTTTGTTATTGTGAAATATGACAAAATAGAACAGGTAGATATAATATACATGGCTAATGCCCATATATATCCTGAACCAATGACACTGAAATGAATAGTTTTAGAAAAGACTAATGATTTATTTAATTTTGAAACTTCAAAGGAAGTCTAAAGTGAAGTAAAAGTCCATGGATCCATAATCTCATTTTTTTCTTTACATAAGTTTTCAAATATCTGATGGTGCATGCATTCTCAATCAAATGGTTGGAAAATATGTTAGACTAAGTGGCAGTACTTCCAGAATGGGCAAATTAGATTTACCATACCCCTTCTGCAAAAAGTAACACCAAAACTGTACAAATTAAACAAACTATTTCAATCCTTTAGAAATATACTGAAGGTATGAAAAAAATCTTTGGGTATTTATAATTGAAAAACTGTGAAAAACAGGTACAAACAACAAGAGTTCATGGTGTTTTTCCTTGGAATTCTCCTACTCCCCAACTTCACCACTGAGTGGAGATTCAGTCAGAACAGAGTAAAGCCAGGAGAACTGGCACCTTCTCTGTCATATTAGAATGAAGCAGCAATGCCCACCATGTTTATCAGCATTGCCAGTAGAAATTACAAAACATTTCTAAAGTCTGACATGAAAATGTTAGGGAAAGTATACTGAAATTGAGGCTGTACATCCATGCACCTAAAAATTGAGAGTTTCTAAGTCAACAACATGTTTTGAGTAACACTGGGTCTACAAACATGAACATGGGGCCGACGTGAAATTTCAACATGAAGTAATAAATAAATGTCAAGAGAGACTTCAAAGTGGCCTGCAGTTTGAATATGATCTACAGTTGCTCACTGGTCTGAAAAAACCTCTATAAAACTTATTGGTCTGAGATTTTTGAGTATCTGATCAGCCATGGGTTGGTTAATAAGCTGCTCAAGATATGGAAGAAACCCCTAGGAAGTTAGACTTTAAAAACAGGAATTAATAAATATAAGGAGATACTCAGCAACCACATACCATAGAGAAGCTAAATTTGAAAAACTTAACTCAAAAATGATTAAATAAACAAATGGAAAAACAGAAATATCAATGACAACAAATTTGACCTAAAAAATATCAGTAAACTAGTATTGTTACAACAAACTACATAGAATAGTTGGTTTTCAATAAGGTTTGAGACATGATGAAACAGAATATTTATAAGTCAGTAGAAACTATCCAATTGTGTACTAAGATATTTAATTTACAGACAAATGCTTCAAAAAACAATATTATGAATATGACCAAAGAACAATATTATGCATATGACCAAAGAACTAAAAATATGCTTAAAGAATGTGACCAGGATAAAATAACAATAAATTGAAAATAAGCACTCTCAAGAAAAATGAATATGCATATTCATATATAAATGAAAACAAATTGTGGAGCTAAAAAAAATGAAAAAAAAAAGGAATAAAAATTGAGTAAAGAAATCTCAAAGTAGATTAGACATAATGGAAGAAATAATTGGTGAATTTGAAAATAGCTCAATAGAAATTATAAAATTTGGAAAACAGGTAGTAAAAAGATTGAAGAAAGTTAACATATTCTAAGACTTGTGGGAAAACATTAGTGCATAAAAATATGTATAAAGGGAGTCTGAAAAAAACTAAAATTATTTTATGAAATGATAACCATTCAAAATCAAAAATGAAGTATTGATTACAGGAAAACATCAATAAAATTAATAGCTGATGGTCTCTTATTTAGGAAAAAATGGAAGCCTACCAGAAAGCTTCCCACCAAGAATTCTATTATCCACATCAATAGTCCTTCAAAAATGTAGACAAAATAAAATATCCCCAGTAAACAAAGACTGAGAGAATATGTTGTTAAGAGACCTATCTTGTATGAAATGCTAGAGGTGAGTAGGAAAAAAATCAGAAATGAAGAACCACAGAACAACTGTTAATTTATATATATTTGGTAACAGGGATTGAACTCAGGGATACTTGAACACTGAGCCACATCCCTAGCCCTATTTTGTGTTTTATGTAGAGACAGGGTCTCACTGAATTGCTTAGTGCCTCGCTATTGCTGAGGCTGGCTTTGAACTTGGGATTCTCCTGTCTCAGCCTCCCAAATTGCTGGGATTACAGGCATGTGCCACCACACCCAGCTAATATATAAATATTTAGATGAACATTTTTCTCATTTATTCTCTTTATTAAAAGACATTTTTGCATGAAGGTATAAATCAACAATTATATCACTACAGTGTTATATATGAAAGTTGCATATATATGAATATATATGTTCATATGTATTTATATATGTGTACATATATATGTAATATTGCAAATGAGGCAGCAGGAATAGCATTATATTGAAGTTTGTATATGTTATGGCAACTAAATTAGAATTAATATGAAGTAGACTTTGATAAATTAAGAAACTTAATCACTAGAGCAATCACTAAGAAAAAATTGTAAAGATAGTTAAAAATAACAATAATTAAAATGGTATGCTAATATATTAAATTAATATTAAAGAGAAAAAGAATAGAGAAATAAACATAAGAGACATGTAGAAAAAAAGGAAAATGACACAAAAATTCAACTATGTGGAAACTACATTAAATATAAATAGTCTAAATGTTACAATCAAAATGCCCATGTTGTCAGGCTGGATTTAAAAAAAGTTATATTCAACTATATCTTGTCTATGGGGACATACATTTAAACAAAGACACAAATAAGTCAAAGATAAAAGGATGGAAAAAATGTAGAATGCATACAAGAAGTCACGTGGTTGATATCACTTAAAATATATTTGAAGACAAGAAATACTGCTAAAGATAACAATAGGGCATTTTCTAAGCATTCAAAGTCAATACCACAGTAAGACATGCTAGTTAAAAAATGTAGGCGTCTTTAACAACATAACCTAAATATACATGAATCAAATACTTACAAGTATTGTAAGTATTACTGGAAACCTAAATAACAATTCATTCATAGCTGGACATTTTAGTACTTTATCCTCAATAACAGAATTAATAAAAATTAGCAAGAATAGGTGCATTTGAATTGTATTATTCACAACATATTAGAAAACAATCTAGCAAAGTATGGAAAGCTTTATATCCAATATCAAATGAGATGTATCCTAGGAAGGCAGGTTTATTTGAACAAGTGAAAATTAACTATAGGCAGCATATTAGCAAAGAACAAAATCAAGAGTACCATGTTGACCACAGAAAAAGCATTTGACAAAATCAAAGGTATTCACTATAGAACCTCTCGGCACATTCAGAATAGT
>PVHX01004974.1:40092-118286 GCA_004024805.1 Geosciurus inauris | reverse complement strand
AAACAGCACACTACAGTAAAGCAGCCACTTCAATGTTTATAGCAGCACAATTCACAATTGCAAAACTATGGAAGCAACCCAGATGCCCTTCAATAGATGAATGGATAAAGAAACTGTGGTACATATACACAATGGAATATTATTCAGCAATAAAAGAGAATAAAATTATGGCATTTGCAGGCAAATGGATGGAATTGGAAAGCATTATGCTAAGTGAGGTAAGCCAATCCCAAAAAACCAAATGCCCAATATTCTCTCTAATTAGTGGATGCTGCTGATACATAAGGGAAGGGAATGGGGAACATAGGAGAAATGGAGGAACTCTGGATGCAGCAGAGGGGAGGTGGGGGGAGGGAAAGGGGAATGGGTATAGTAAAGATGGTTGATTGAGAGCGTCATCACTACCCTTGGTGCATGTATGAAGACACAAATGGTGTGACTTATCTGGTTTGCAACCAGAGAAATGGAAAAACTGAGCTCTATATATGTACTATGACTTGAAATGCAACTAAATAAACTAATTAAAAAAAAAACCCACTGTGTGAAGACCAAAAGACTTAGCTTGACTATTACTCCTTCTTTAAAGTATTCCTTGATTTCCCTCACTAGACAAAATTGCGCTTCCTTTTATCTATCCCCAGCACTTTGTATGACTGTCAATCTTGTGCTCATCACAGATTGCTATATTCTACTAATACCTGTATCTCAAATGTCCATGTTCTGTAAGTGACCCCCAAAGAGGTGGGAATATGGCTGATGGGATGGGAAAGGAGAAGCAATGTCATATTTGCATAGAAATGATAGCATTAATGATTCTTTGGCATTCAGGAAATGAGTTTTATTTGAGAAAGTTGGACTTTCGTTGGACTTAGTTTAAAAATCAATACATTTTAAATAGAAATGTTAATAATATAAATAGCTAATATATGGACACCTTTACTGCATGCTGCACAGTATTTCATATATCACCTATGTAATTATCATCATTATGAAGTAGGTCCAAATAACCCTGGTTTCACAAATAAGGACATTGTAGCAGACAGGGGTAAGGTAGCATGACAAGGTCATAAAGTTGGTAGGTTTGATGCTGGAGTTTGAACCTATTATAGATGCATGATACTCATGTTGGCTCTGGGAAGAGGCAGAGGTTGGGAAAGTTCGCAGGAGGAAAGCTGCACATCTGTGTAATCTATTATCCATGTTCCTGAATCCCTCCCACCCTCACGTAGCCTTGCCCCCAAACAAAGGTGATTCTCTGCTGCTTTTTTCTTTCCTTTAAAAATACTATTAATTAATATAATAAATTTTTTTCTGGAAAAGCAACACCAAGAGCCATATGTATTTCAAATCTGGTTTTTGTTACCAGACTTTCTTTCACATGTGATTCTCACCAAGTCATTAAGTTGTGGTGCCCTTCCTGTCACTCTGCTTTGTGGTTGGTACTGCCAACCTCTGCATTAAGCAATAAAGAGCCAATTGTACATTTCAGAGTTGTTATACATTTAGTCAGGATTTTTTTAAAATGCTTTTTTAGTTGTTAATGGACTTTTATTTTATTTATTTATATGTGGTGCTGAGAATCGAACCCAGTGCCTCACACATGCTAGGCAAGTGCTGTACCACCGAGCCACAACCCCAGCCCTAGTCAGGATTTTTTTTTTTTTTTGGTACTGGAGATTGAACTCAGGGGCACTCAACCACTGAGCCACATCCCCAAGCCCTATTTTGTGTTTTATGTAGAGAACAGGGTCTGAGTTGCTTAGAGCCTTGCCATCGCTGAGGCTGGCTTTGAACTTGCAATTCTCCTGTCTCAGCCTCCCTCAGTGCTGGGATTACAGGCTTGCACCACTGCGCCTGGCTCCTAGTCAGGATTTTTAAAACTATACAGAGCAATGAAATTTGTAGATGTGTCTATAATTAATGTTATTTTCATTCACTGAAGTAAAAACACATTTTGTGTATTATCAAGGGAAGAATATCTTAATTTTTTCTTCTCTAAAAATGAGCAATTTTTCCATTCAGAGTCTCCCTCTCTAATATCAAAAGAAAAATCACTGTAATTTCATATTGGAAAAAAATAAAATTGGTGAATTCTAATCTACTTAAAACTGAATAACTAAGAGCTGGGCGCAGTGGTGCATGCCTATAATCCCAGCGGCTGAGGAGGCTTAGACGGGAAGATCATGAGTTCAAAGCCGGCCTCAGCAACAGTGAGGTGCTAAGCAACTCAGTGAGACCTTGTCTCTAAATAAAATACAAAATAGGCCTGGGGATGTGGCTTAGTGGTCAAGTGCCCCTGAGTTTAATCTCTGATACCAAAAAAACAAAAACAAAAACAAAAAACCCCCCAAAACTAAATAAATAATAGGACATTATCCACATTGCTATATGTAAATAAATCTAGGCCCTTTAAGTTTCATGCATTGCAATATAACTAAAAGCTACTGAAGTGAAATTTAATTCACTTTTCATTTGTAGAAATCTTGTAAAATCTGCTATTGTAGGGATGGACAGAACATTTACCTTGAAGGAAAATGGTTTACAGTGTTTAAGTAGTTACTGTGTATAAATCATGATAGTTTCATAGCAAAACCACATTTCTTTCTTCCTTCCTTTCTTTTCTGTGTGTGTGTGCGCGCGCGCGTGTGTGCGTGCGCGCTGGGGAGCAAATCCCAAGCTTTTCATGTGCTAGGCAAGTATTCAAGTGCTGAGTTATATCCCCAGTCCCTACATTTTTTGATTAGCAAATGATATTAAAAAATAACCTTACCTCTCACAAAGCTCTTTTTAAATTTTAAAAACATTGACACATAATAATTGTATATATTTATGGGGTACAATGTGGCATCTCAATACATGTATATATTGCATAAAGATCAAATAAAGCAATTAGCATATCCATCAACTCATTTGGTGCAAATGTTAAAATCCACTCCTCTCGCTATTTTTCACAAAGCTCTTTTTGATGAAAGAGCACAAAAGCTGGGCATTTAAATGTAAAAATGTGGAGGTTTTCAAGACGATTCCTTGATTCCAGACCTGTCCACATGTCTCTGTGGCCAAGAAGTTGAATGTGCTGTGAGAGTTTTGCTTTGTGGAACCATCACAGGCTTTAGTAGCAAGCCACCTATTATGAAACAGTTTAGGGAAGGCTTCCAGAGAAAATACGATAAATCTGCTATGTATTTAGAAATGCTCTTTCCCAGATATGGAAAGGACATTATTTGCAAAACTGAAATACTTTGGAAGCGAAGTCATTGGCCCAGCCACCTTCTTTTTTTCTTTTTGCTGGAGATGGAACCCAAGGCCTCATGCATGCTAGGCAAACACTCTACCACCCAGTTATACTCTCAATCCCTATATCCACTTAATTAGGACATTTGAAGAGTCTGCTCTCTGGTTGGCACAGAAAATAATTTCTGTTTGAACAGTCTGATATTCTAAACGTAACCTAGACCCCTCTGCCTCTTAAAACTCTCTTTTGTGACTTGATTTATCAATTTTGATTATTTTAAGAATGAAAAATTAGAGGCAGAGGATTGGAATACAAGTTTCTGGGGCCAAATTTAGATTGACCTTGGGCAAGTCATTTACCTCTGCAGGTCTATTTCCCCCACCCTGCTGTGTTTAAGTAAGTTGGACTGGGTCCCAGATTTGCTGGTTTTGTAGAAGAGAAAATGTGTTCTTTGCTTTAGAAGCAGAAGGTAATGTGGTAATTTTATGTTTTACTTTTAGCCATTAAAGACTTGCTTTCTTTTTTTTTAATTTTTTTTTTAGAGTAGATGGGCACAATATCTTTATTTTGTTTATTTTTATATGGTGCTGAAGATTGAACCCAGTGCCTCACGCATGCGAGGCAAGCGCTCTACCACTAAGACACAATCCCAGCCCCAAGACTTGCTTTCTTAACTATAACATTAGGATGGTGGTATGCATTTGTCAAGAATTTGATCACTGAATAAGCAACAATGATAAATGTGCAAATTATCACTTCTATGTGTTTTTTTCTCTCTCAGTGATCATAGGTACAAGCCTGCCTCTAATTATATGTCACTTAGCTATAGTATTTTTCACTAAAGGATGTCAAAGTGTTTTGTAAACACGAAAGCTTGCATCTTTCCTGTAAAGTGAATATGACTATGTTACTGATAAACAGAACAACAAACCGAAATACAAAACACTTCAGAAGCTGTTCAAGATCACCTTGTTGAACAGTGCCATTAAGAACTGCAGGCAAGCCGGGCACCATGGCACATGCCTGTAATCCCAGCACTTTGGGAGGCTGAGACAGGAGAATCGAGAGTTCAAAGCCAGCCTCAGCAACAGCGAGGCGCTAAGCAACTCAGTGAGACCCTGTCTCTACATAAAACACAAAATAGGGCTGGATGTGGCTCAGTGGTCGAGTACTCCTGCGTTCAATCCCCGGTACCAAAACAAAACAAAACAAAAACAACTGCAGGCACTGTCTGTAAGTTACTTGCTGTAACCTACAGCACTGTGTAGTTACTTAATAGAGGCAAACTAATGAAGAAGCTTTTTATTTTTTAAATGAGGAAACTTTTTTTTTTTGGTACTGGAGATTAAACTCAGGGGCACTCGACCACTGAGCCACATCCCCAGCCCTATTTTGTGTTTTATGTACAGACAGGGTCTCACTGAATTGCTTAGTGCCTCACCATTGCTGAGGCTGGCTTTGAACTTGTGATTCTCCTGTCTCAGCCTCCCAAAGTGCTGGCATTACAGGCTTGCACCACTGAGCCCGGCTTGTAAATTTTTTTTTAAAGTGCAGATCATGGCAAACTAAATTGATTCTATGGCCCACTAATGGGTTGTGACAAAGGATTTGAAAAATATTGAAAAATATTTCTCACTGCAAATTCCAGGCTTTTTCTCATTGCAAATCTCTCTGCATACATTCGCCTTCTCTCTATTCCCTTGCTGCTCAGTACTGCTGCTGAAAAGTCATACACTGATGAAGACTGGTGGAGGCTGGAGACCATACTTTTGTAGAGGTCTGATCTCTCATTTCTGTGATTTTATCCAGCAGCACTTTATACATCCCATCCCATCACCTTCTCCTCTCTGCAAATGTATCTGCATGCATGTATTTAGGGATATACTCCTTTAACTTCCCACCTCACATATAAAATCTTATTATTTACATTCCTTCTCACCTTCTTTTAGCTGGTCTTAGAGCAGAAGGTGCTGCATTATAATGTCTTAAGTGCTCTTGTTATTATGTATTCAGGTGTTTAATCTCCTCTAAGAGCAGTTAGTTCTATTACACTGGGCTTGCATTCAAGTCATTCTCTCTGTTTCACCTCTCTCTAGCTGTTAGATCACCTTAGATATGGGGTTATTCTTCTCAAGAGTGAACTCTATGGCTCAGGCTCTGTGTTAGTCAGTGTTCTATTGCTGTGACAAAGTACTTGGGAAAAACAACTTAAAGGAGGAAAGATTTATTTCAGTTCATGATTTCAGAGGTTCCAGCTGGCTCCATTGTTTCTGTTGAAGCAATGCATCATGGTGGAAGGTGTGGCAAAAGAAAGCTTCTCACCTTATGGCAGTTGAGAAGGAGAAAGAGAGGGAGAGGCGGGGGAAGAGAGAGAGAAAAAGGAAGGGGGACTGGGGACAAGATATAGTCTCCAAGGACATGCCCCTAGGATCTACCTCTGATAGTTTTTGCCACTTCCCAAGAGTCCATTCAAATTATGAGTCCATCAGTGGATTAATGCACTAATGAGATTAGAGCTCTCATGATCCAATTGCTTCTCAAAAGTCCCACCTCTGAACATTGCTGCTTTGAGACCAAACCTTTAACACCTGAGCCTTTGAGGGACATTCCAGATCCAAACCACAACAAGCCTGATTGCTGATGTGTTTTTTTGTTTTTGTTTTTGTCTTTTTTGGTACCAAGGATTGAACTCAGGGGCACTCGACCACTGAGCCACATCCCCAGCCCTATTTTGTGTTTTTATTTAGAGACAGGTCTCACTGAGTTGCTTAGAGCCTCGCCGTTGCTGAGGCTGGCTTTGAACTCACAATTCTCCTGTCTCAGCCTCCTAAAGTTCAAGGGTTCCAGGCGTGTGCGACCGCACCCGGCTTGCTGATGTGTTCTTAAATGACAGGAATTCTACAAGAAGTGCGTGACAAAAGGGTCTGAGGCCCAGCAGCCAGCCCCTCTTGCCAGAGGCCTTCTGTTCTCTGCCTTGCTCACACTTCACTAGCTTGGAAGTCACAGAAGACATAGCCCTGTCATTGCCTTCTCCTGGCTTTCTACATCAGGAAGACCAGCATACTCATACGCAAGGTTGAGGTTAGTCATCTCCATGATGCCAAAGTGTTCCCCACATCCACTGCCTCTGGTACTCACCCTTGAGTCCAGATCATAGGGAAGTAAATCTCACACCAAGTAACTCCACTAGGACCCTGCATAGCTTTATACACCTATATATACAGTTGTCTGAGGATCTCAGCAGCCCCCATGACTCAGAAGAGACAGTTTTGGAAATGGACAAATGCCTGTCTAGCCACCTTCTTATTTATCTCTTTTTATTCACAGCCAAGCTTTTCAAAAAAAAAAAAAAAAGAAAAAAGAAACTAAACCTGTTATCTCCTTTCTCATCTTATACCTGCTTTAGAACCCACTACAGTGAAATTTTAATTCTACCACTTTCTTAGAAACTGCTATGGCAAGGCAACTGTTGATCTCCTAATTACCAAATCCACTGGAAACTTCGTGTTTCTTGGATTTTTTTTGGTGGTGGGGATTGAACTCAGGAGCACTCAAACACTGAGCCACATCCCCAGCCCTCTTTTGTATTTTATTTAGAGACAGGGTCTCACTGAGTTGCTTAGCGCCTCGTTTTCCCTGAGGCTGGCTTTGAACTCGCGATCCTCCTGCCTCAGCCTCCTAAGCTGTTGGGATTACAGCCGTGTGCCACCGCACTGGCTTACTTTTCCTAGTTCTTCTCTTATTTCTTAGATTCTTCTTAGTCTCCCCCATGACTTTCCCATCTCTCCAATCTTCTAAATTTTGGTGCCACCCATAGTTCCATTCTATGCTTTTCTCACTCTATTTTCTTCCCCCAGGATAACCTCATTCAATCTTTTAACTTCTTTATTTAGCCATTTTTATGTGGGAATTTTCCCCAAATTTGGATTTCTAGCCCAAATCTACCTTCCCAACTCCAGATCCATTCATGCAGTGTTTACAGGATACTTCTACCAGGAGGTTTCATAGGTGTTCCAAAATGGAAAATAGTCTTTCTCAGAAATAGTATTGTATAGTTCAGAAGTTAGCAAACTAAGTCCAATGGATCAAATGTGGCCTGCTGCCTGTTTTGTTTTTTTGTTGTTGTTGTTTTTTGTATGGCCTGCAAACTAAAAATGAGTTTTACATTTTTAAGTAGCTAGAAAAACCAAGAGAAGAATGGTATTTCATGAGAACTGAAAGTTATATAAAATTCAAACTTTGTTGTTCATTAGGAGGAGTTTTATTCTAACATGGACCCACTTATTTGTTTATGTTATTTTTTATGTTTAGCTACATGTTTCTTACAATAATGGCAGATAAGAGTAGCTACAACAGGGATCATATGGTCTATAAAGCCTGAAATATTTACTGTGTGAACCTTAATAGAAAAAGTTTTCTGACCCCGGCTATACCTACATGAATCTAGCTTTGAATCTCAGCTCTACCTCATTTATTCTCCATGTAATGTGTTCAAATTACTTCTTTCAGTTTGGTTTCCTCATCTGCAATGTGAGAATTATACTTATTGCTCAAAGTTTTTTGTAGATTAAAAGGGAATGCATGTAAGACATTTAGCATAGTATTGTCTGATACAAATTGCCCCATAAATATTAACTCTTTATTTCCTCCCGAACTTTCTCTTCTTCCTGTCTTTCTATATGAAGACTACATGTCCCACTGGTCACCCAAGCTAGAAACTTAGGAGTCATTCTAGACCTTCCATCCTATTTACCTTCACGAAACCCAAGATGTCCACCCTTTTTCCTTCAGAACTGCTGCTACTGATTTAGTTTACACCCTAATCTTCTCTTGCCTGGAATCTCTCCTAACTTGTTTCCTGACTCAGATCTTGTCCCCATATCTTTGTTTTCTACATTACTACTTGAATGGGTATTCTAAAATGAAAATCTTATTATGTAACTCCCCACTTTAAAACCATGCAAGGACTATCCATTATCTGCTGGGTAAAAATCTGAACTCCTTCACCCATCCTCCCTGGTCACTTGTATGCCTGGCTTTAAACTCTCACCCATCCTACCATGAACCACAATGACCTTATTATGGCTTGTCATTTCTAAGGCAATCTGGAATGCCCTTTCCCATCCGTCAACACAGGCAACTTCTATTTCACTTTCAAGGTCCAACTCAAACTGCCACTTTGAAAGAAGATTTTATGTTTCCTTATTCTCATGCAAAGTTGAGCATTCCTTCTTTGGATTCTCATGCACCCTCATGGTCTTTAGTCATACCATAT
The DNA here is from genome assembly GCA_004024805.1 of Geosciurus inauris. Taxonomy (NCBI): domain Eukaryota; kingdom Metazoa; phylum Chordata; class Mammalia; order Rodentia; family Sciuridae; genus Geosciurus; species Geosciurus inauris. Next base: position 109,776 of record PVHX01004974.1, on the reverse strand, counting down.
AACTGTGATTCTAGGTGGTAAGCTCCTTGAGAGCAGGACACATTCACATCCCAGAGTTTAGTACAATGGTTCACACGCTGTGGAAACTTACAAATGTTTATCAAAGGAATGAACAAATTCTTACAAATACATAGATATAGGTGCTTGAGTGACTATCAACCTATATTTTCCCTCTATGATTTAAAAAAAATCAAAGTAATTATCTGAGTGTGGTCTCCCTGGACCAGTATCAGCAGCATCACCTGGGAACTTGCAGATTCTTGGGCCTCATACGTGTGCCAGGTGATTTTGATGCATGCTAAAGTTTGAGAACCATTGCCCTTATATGACTGTGGACCCCTGTAATACAATCACTTGGGCTGGGTGTTTTAAAGATACCAGATCCCATCCTAGCATCTATGGGTACATGAAATAACTGTGGTTTCAAGCCTGGTTGCACATTAGCAGGATCTGGGCAGGACTAAAAAATAATAACTTGTGCTCTGACTTTATTCCAAGAGAATCAAATTGTTTGGGTTTGGTGTGGGACCTGGAATGAGTAGTTTTTAAAGCTCACAGCTCAGGTGGAGAATCACCGCACTTATGAAGTCAAGTCAAGGTGTCTCTTGACTTCTCCAGTCTTGATGCCACCACTTCCTAGCAGTGTGGCTTTGAGCAAATTAACTCTAAAGTTTCAGTGTCTTATCTACAATGAAGGTTAAATGAGATGAAAATGTATATGTCAAGAGCAGCTCAAGACATGGATCTTGCTGCAGCCAGTTCTTTTTTTTTTTTTTTTGGTGCTGGGGACTGAACACAGGGCCTTGTGCATACAAGGCAAGCACTCTACCAACTGAGCTACATCTCCAGCCCCACAGCCAGTTCTTAGTAGATATTACCAGGACCTGTATGGTTCTTTATTCACACTAACACTTAGGAGCCATGCAGCTGAAACAGATTGGGTCCTACTGGAATTACTTTGTGTTTCCACTGATTTTATCAGAAGTCTCTCAACTTTTAGGTATGCGATTTCATCTGGATGATCAGTCTTCTCTAATCCTGATGGTAGTGACAAAGTTGAAGAGCACCTGCAGAGACATACAAGATTAGAAGTGCTTTATAAATGAATATCTTGCCCTCTTGCTCAAAAGGTTTAATTTTTTCTTTCAGGTTAGATTCAATTCTTGTGTGGAGGAATCATTGTCTTATATTTTTCAGAGTACTAGATATACAAGAGCACCTAAACTTGACTGAAACACAGGCTCCTAATGCTTAGTCTTGCTAATGTGATCCTGGCTGGGTTTTCTGAATTCCCTGTGTCTTGATTTTCTCAACTGGGAAGGGGAGGAGGATGGTTTAGATATTTCAATTTACTTCTCAAGGCTACTGTGAGAAGTAACCAGTACAAATATCCATACAGTACCTTAGCATTTCTAGGGTGCCTTCAATTTGCAAATATTCAAAGAAAACAGACAAAGTTTCCCCACAGGTGGGGTTGCAGTGCTGAGTATTTATTTTAGGTAGACAGTGCTAGTATTGCCAGGTAATCCTAGTACATCTTTCCTTCCTTGTGATAGTTCATCATGAAAGGACATTTTAATGTACACTTAGAAATACTCAATTGCAAAAAAGAATTAAATAGTCAGAGAAAACTTTTTTAAAAGTATTAATGTTACTTTTTCACTGTTTTCCTTTTGAAGATCCAAAGGTTCTTTAGGGTTTATTTGGCACCTTCAAAAAGAAAAAGAGAGGGCCACCATATATATTTTATATAATTTGTGGATTAAGTATGTTAAACAGATAAAAACTGTTTTTCATCCATGGTGTAATATATAAACCTTATTTCTAGGACTTTGGTATAGTTATTTCAGTAATTAGGGTTTTGTAATGATGCCATCTACATAATTTTATCATTGAATCCCACTAGGATCTTCGAAGTTTTGAGATCAGAAATCAGTACATCAGAGAGTCTTCCCTGTGAACTCTTGTTAAAGCAGAACTTTGAGAGTAAGGAGCAGGCTGGGCTTATTAAATTCACCTCTTCTTACTGCTATTCTGCTGTGTAGCTTGTTCTATCCCACTTGAATCACAAAGCATTGTTCTTAAATTTTTATGTATACTTATTATAGTGCTTCAGGCAGCTGGTTTTTATTTTAGTTAGAATTAGTCACACGGTTCTCTGGCCTTGGAATTTGTAAGGTTTTGGATGGAGAGACTGTTCTTGGAAGCTGAGGCCTGTATAATTTTGTTAAAGATTTTTTGGCTTGCTGAATTCACCACTATGGTTCTTGACAGATGAAGGGTGTGTGTGAATTGGCTGTAATTTCTTCATTGTAACAGGCACAATTCTACATTGTGTGGCTTTTAATAAATCAGTTTTGCTTACTTTATGAATGTTAGAACATTACATAGAACTCCTAGAAAAGTTGGGTTGTTGTGAGTGCACCTAGATTATTTTATCACTGTAAGACTCCTTAAATAATCTCTAAATGTGCACTGATATAAAAGATGTAGCTTTGTTTTATGAGCATTTGTAGAATAATTCTGGTGAGTTTATTTGAGTTTCAGGACTTGGATTGCTTATTTAAGAAATTCTCACTTATATCAGATAAGTCAATTGGGAAAACTTAATTTCCATTGAAATTTCCAGCCACTTAAATGTACTTTAATGTTTTGAAGTTGGTTTCCTTTGTTGGATTTGATCACATTCTAAATGTTAGTTTTTAACCTGAAGAACTAGTTAACATTTGCTGTTGATGGTAGATCTGATTTATTTTGCTGAAGGAAAAATCTTACTGAGTCCTTTCATTTATCAGGCATTTGAGTCTCTGTTACTTGCCAGATTTTGTGCTAAAGGCTGGGATGCTGTGGGCACAAAGTGATGAAGGACGACAGACTCATCTCTCAAGGAGCTCATCATAGCCGGTGGGCGTCAGGTGAGTAACTGAGCAAACAGTTACAATACAACACGCTAAGGACTGGACTAGAGAGAGTGCCTACAGACACTTGCCATGATGTCTCCTTCCTGCCAGAGTCAGGGATGGTCTTTCTGGTCCTTCTTTTCCAAAACCTGGTGAATATTTTGCAATTTAGAGTGCAGAGAGATGTAGGCTGATAATTGTTCTTCGGAAAACAAAGCAGAACACTTTTGTACACGAGGTGGTGCTGCTGCTCTGTGGCAAGAACTGGCTGCCACTCAGGCAATGAAAGCCTCTTGTCACCTTTGGGCTTGTGGTGAAAAGCTGAATTCTTAGACCTTTTCCTCCTTGGCCTTATAGAGCTTTTAATTCCTAGGTACATTTCTTTTTGAATGAAAAGGCCTACTTCGTCCCTGAAGCTCTATTCATCTCGCATCTTACCAGGGAAGGCTTTTGCTTTTACTAAAAGTTACTGAGGTTTTCCTGGGTGTGTTCTTGAGAAATGCAGTATTTACTACCTAAATGCCCTGGGTTTTTGTTTTGTTTGTGATTTTAGTTGTTCTGACAAATTTCTGGAATGGCGTGAGTTGTTGTAGGGCTCTCAGGGAAGAATGGAATGGAGGTGGGAGGGGAAGCCCCCAAGCACTGAATTATGTTAGACTTTTTTTTTTTTTTAAACAATTGCTGCAGTATTTCTGGTAAGAAAAGTTATTAGGTGTTTATGGATGTTTCAAAAGACCAAGAGAAGAAAATGCAGATTCCATGTTAAAATAGACACCTGGGGACTCTTAACACTCAAAACAGAACCTAAATTGGGAATGCGAAGGAGTGTGATCAGCGTAAAGCAGCAGTGGTTTCTATCATGGGGTGTTAGCTGGATGTAGTCCAAGAGCCAAGGGGTTGCCAAAAGCATTTGGGGGTGGGGGGCTTGGCCCAGTAGATCAGGAATATGGGTTTTTCTCCTACTAAGCCACAACTAGCTTCCTCCTAAATGGAGAAAACTCAGCCCAGTTAATGGAGGCTCCCCCCTGACCTGCCTGTCCAGGAAGTTTGGCAGGAAGCAGGTTATAGGAGGAGGAAAAAAGTCAGAGTTCCAGAAGGGGCACAAAGAGGAAATAATTTAGGCTAATAATTTTGGGTTGCTGTTTTAGAATACTATGATTTTTTTCCTTCTTTTGAGATGAAGTTGCTTTGAATTGTTGTTTTGCAGGGGAGGGGAGGGATTCTCCAAGAATCCAGATAAGTCCACTCTCTTATCAGTTCCAATTGGGACTCTGCAGGCCACATTTACTACCCAGAATCTAGCATCTGAAGGCCAGGGGTGTGGTAGAGCACCTGCTGAGCATTTGAGGCCATGATTTCATTCATAGTACCGAAATAATAATGATAATAATAACAACAACATAGTATTTGGTAATGGGTCTTCTTAGCATTCAAGTTTTGGAATATTCTGGGGAGCAAATCTATAAGATATGTTCAAAAGGTTATAAAAGTTATGTCAAATATTCCTTTCAAAGAATAAATGAAGTTTAAAAATGGTTAGTTTTTAAAATATTGTTTTGGCTAGTGGCATGAATAACAGAACTTAGTGCTCACCTCCTTCTAATCTCTTCATTGTCGAGGCCATAAAAATAGGGTATCACCACATAACATCTCATGATTCTGTTTGTTCCTAAATTGAATAAATTTGACACCCATCTTCTGTAAGACTCTTTCCTAGTCAGTATGTAGGCACTCATAAGTTTAAGACAAAATTATGAAAAAAATTTTTCAAATGAGTCAACCAATCCCCAATTTAGAAAGGAGTTATTTTCCAAAATATTTCTTTAAAATGTTTGTTTGGAAATTATAACACATTCCTATAAGAATGATCATACATGATGGCCAGTTTCACTGGCAAGCCTACAAAAGCTCAGTTAACTCATAATGACTTTGGTAATAATGTTAACCTGATTTCTGGGATTTAAGGAAGGAGTCATGTGGTGTAAACATGAGAAGGAAATAATCTTTCTGCTTTAGTGAGGCAGAATCAAACCTAGAAAAACATTTAAAAACAAGAAAAATTTATATTTGGCCTATGCCATCTTCCCATTCTGGACCTTTCTTCCAAGATCCAGGAACCCATGCTGTCCTTTGGCTTCCACCTTGTAGCTTCCTACTCAAGTCTAACAACTCCTAATGCGCTCCATGCTCTGGAATTCCTCACCACTCCCAGTTTATCAGTGATGTGGGAAGCATGGTCTTTGCATCACCTTCATCAGAATCACCTGGGGTGCCTGTTAATCACAAATTCCTGGATCCCACCCCAGCACTATTGAATTAGCACATCTAAGGTTGGGGGCTGAGAAGCTATTTGGATTTATAACAAACTCATTGAATCGTTTATGATTATTTAGATTGAGCATCTCTGAAATAAAATCTCTCATTTCATCAGAACAGCCAATATCATAAATTAGTGTTTCTCACCCTTTAGCACACTTCAGAATCCTCTAGTGGACTTGTTAAAACACAGATGGCTGGGCCCTCATCCACAGAGTTTCTGATTCATTCTAACTCGATGGATATCAGACAATGGAGCATGGTGGAATGAAAATGGGAAGTGCATGATTAGGACTGCTGAGTTGGGGCTGAAATGTGTGTGCACATGTGTGTGTGTGTGTGTGTGTGTGTGTGTGTGGTGGTGAGTAGGCATCTGAGATCCACCTACCTAGTAGTCTGATTTCCCTCCTAAATCAGACCCTGTTTTTCATAATTTCTTCTAATTTCTATCTGATCTAATCCAATGTCTTCCCCAAGTAGATACAAGTAGTGATGATAAAAGGATAAATGAGGAGAGGTAGGGTATGGAAATAAAATATTTCAGAAAATTTTCTATTAGGTTCCATTTATTTAAATTTCCAGACATTAGAATTTTACTTTGACCACCAGGGGGCTCTCTTAACATTGTATAACGTGGAAGCGGGAGCTGGAAGAGATTTTTTTTTTTTTTTTTTTTTAGCTCTCGCTCTCTCCCTCCTTCTTCTCTCCCCCTCCCATTTTTATTAATCCTAAAGTGATATCTGCATTCTAATGTTTATAGCAGCACTGTTCCCAATCGCCAGGTTCTGAGACCTGAAAGACGGAAGACGAGTGCTTAACAAAATTTGCAATTAGAGAGTTTATACACTATTTTGATTATTAGGTTTCCCCTGAAATTATGAAAATATTAAAAAATTCCTGATTGGTAAGAAGATAAGAACAATTTGTTAAATAAATGGAAGCTTGGAAGTTTGAATCTTTACTGTAGTTGTTGGCTGACAAAATTTGTAGTGTGATACTTGCCAAATGAGTGGGTTTGGGATATGAGAGTTAATGAGTTTTTAAATGATTTTATCTGATCCAGATTAAAGATTTTTGTTTTATTTTCCAGACCAAGAAGGCTTCAGAATTAATATTTCATAGGTGAAATATTTTTCATAGGTTCCATGGGAAGTATTTCACAGATTTTCACAAGGTTTCTGTTGTGAACAAGGATATGAAGTGAAATTCACAAGTGTCTGTGTGCCTAGATTCTATAGTTCAGCCTTTTATTAATCTTGACAAAGTGAGGGAGATTTCAAGGCAAGTCAAGCCGTTTAAAGAGATGATAATATTGCACAGACGTGATTATTTGTGGGAGAATATCACATTGAGAGAAGATGACATATTTCCTAGTCACTCCAAAGAAACTGGTTCCTAAAAAGTAAAGTAAGATAGTTGGGTTTAGTACAGAATGGAAGCAGGGCTGGTTTCAGAGGTGTGTGACCTGTGCAATCTCACAGGGCCCTGTGTTCAATGGAATCCTATGTTTGATTTAATGTTTTTCTGTTGTCATGTTGAATTCTTTTTTAAAATTAGCATTTAAAAATTTTTTTCTTTTCAGTTATGCATGACAATATAGTTTGACATATTTATATAAACATGGAGTATATCTTATTCATGTTGAATTCTTAATAATTTTTAAACAAGGTGCCTTGTATCAAGGGTGGTTTTTGAAACTCTGAATGTCCAGGTTGCCCCCAGACCAATTACATCACAATTATCAGGAATGGGTCTAAGCATTGGTGTTTTGTTTTTTTGTTTTTGTTTTTTAATAAGCTTTATTTTTGGTACAAGGATTGAATCCACAGGAGCTTAACCTCTGAGCCTCATCCCCAGCCCTTTTTATTCTTATTTTTTTATGTTGAAACAGGGTCTTGCTAAGTTATTTAGGGCCTTGCTAAGTTGTTGAGGCTGGTCTTGAACTTGCCATCCACCTGCCTCAGCCTCCTGAGCCACTGGGATTCCAGGTGTGCACCACTGCGCCCAGCTAGGCACTGGTGTTTTAGAAATATTTTTCAATGATTCCAATGTGTAGCGTAGGCTGAGAACCACTGTAAATTTAGAACCTAATTTCCAGAACCTTCCTTCCACACCAGTCTTTCCTACTTAGATTGCTCTTGCAGTTTCATTGGTTTGTAAGCTTTTAGATTCTTCACACAGGTTTTATGTGTTAGAAAAATTAAAGTGTATGAAATTTGATTCTTTTATAAGCTGTGCTTTCTTTTTATTACCCTTGCTTTAAAGACTGTGGGGTTACAAAGAAAATCTTCCTTCTTAAATATAGGTCCAGTTACACTTATATTCTCTTTAAAGTAGCAACTTAATGGACTCTAGAAGAAAAACCTTAGGTAATAAGATTAAAGCTGAAGCGGGTGATGCATAGACTTTCCTCTCCTTTGCCTGTGGCTGAATATTCACTAAGCACCTTGCCCTGGCTGGGCCTGCATCAGGTTTCATTAAATGCCTCTTTTCTATCTGAAGGTTTTGAGGGCACTAATTGTTTTTTCCTTATGACTCACCTGTGGGCTTTGGCAATAATCTAGATGTGTCTGGTCCCAATCCTTCTGGATTACAGGAATTGATGGCCCCAATTAGAGACTTGGGGTCCTGCAAGGGCAAATCCTTTTAACCTTAATTCACTGGGGGCCTCCTTTGAACAGAAGTTGTTTTTCTGTCTTCTATCTCACAAAATAACACACAAGGAACAGCTTTCCTTTTAGCATATCTTCCTAAAGTTATGTCCACATACAGGTAATTTAGGGATTAATTCCAGTCCTAGATATTTAACTGTAAGAGTTATATTAAATCTTGCCACTTGTTTAGTCCTGGATTGGGCATTGAACAGAGAAAGAGTAACTTAATGGCCAAGTAATTAAATGTTTAATGAAAATATTAGTAAGCTGAAACCCAAAGGGAGATCAAAAACAAAATAATCCTTTGGCTCTCAGAGCTTAGAGATTCAGACCCACATGGAGGCAGCATTTTCCTGCTGATTTTTTATCAAATTAGAAAGAAGAACTGATGGTGAATCCAAAGTTTGGGATAAGATATTTTGACATTAAACAATTTCTCTTTAGCAAATATTTGTTTATAAAAGTGACCTAAAAAATGTCTGCAATTTCAAATTTTGAAAAGTGAATTTGTTTTTACATACAGTATTCTCTGAATTGAAATGTGTATTTCTTTTGGTTCATAAAAATGCACTGGGCGACCACCTACTCTGTGGGTGCCTTCCACTTTTTTTTTTTTTGTACCAGGGATTGATCCCAAGGGCCAGAGGCACTTAACCACTGAGACATATCCCCAACCCTTTTTGTATTTTATTTAGAGACAGGGTCTCACTGAGTTGCTTAGGGCCTCGCTAAGTTGCTGAGGCTGGCTTTGAATTCATGATCCTCCTGCCTCAGCCTCCTGAGCCACTGGGATTACATGCATGTGCCACTGTGTCCGGCCATTCCACATATATTTGGTGGGGGGCACTTGAGATTGCACTCAGGAGCACTCGACCACTGAGCCACATCCCATCCCTATTTTGTGTTTTATGGTAGAGAACAGGGTCTCACTGAGTTGCTTAGCACCTTGCTGTTACTGAGGCTGGCTTTGAACTCATGATTCTCCTGTCTCAGCTTCCCAAAGTGCTGGGATTACAGGCTTGTGCCACTGCGCCCAGCTCATTCCACAAATTTTTGCTACACTTCAGAACAACCATGCAAGGTAGTGATATTGTTCCATTCTACTCCTTCAATTTTTTGGAAGAGTTTAAGACGATTGGCATTGGTTCTTTTTATTTTTGCAGTAATGGTGACTGAACTCAGGGCTGTTCTACTGCTAAACTATATTACCAACCCTTTTTATTTTATTTTTAAATTTTAAGACAAGATCTTGCCAAGTGGCTTAGGGCCTCACTAAGTTGCCCAGGCTGGTCTTGAACCTGTGATCCTCCTGCCTCAGGCCTCCTGAGTTGCTGGGATTACAGATGTTCACAATGCTTGGCTGGCATTGGTTCTTTAAATGTTTAGTAGAATTCAGCAGCAAAGCCATCGGGTCTTGACTTTTCTTTGATGGGAGGCTTTTTATTACTGATTCAATCTTCTTGCTTGTTATTAGTGTGTTCAGATTTTCTATTTCTTCATGGTTCAGTGGTGTTGGCAGTTTTATGTGCCTAGGAAGTCTTCCATTTCTTCAAGGTTATCCAATTTCTTGGCATGTAATTGTTCACAGTATTCTTTTATAATCCTTTGTATTTCTGTGGTATCAGTCAAATGTCTCCTCTTTCATTTCTGATTTTTAATTGAATCTTTTCTTGTTTTTTTGCTTAATTAGATAAAGATTTGTTGATTTCATCTTTTTAAAAAACCAGCTCAGCTTTATTGATCTTTCCTGTTGCTTTTCTAGTCTCTCATTTATTTTGCTTTGATATTTATTATTTTCTTCCTTCTATTAACTTTAGGCTTTCTCTAGTTTCTTATGGCACATGTTAGGTTACTTATTTGGGATCTTTCTTCTTTTTTGATTTAGGCATTTCTTCCTATGAACTTCTCTTAGACATGCCTTTCTGATCCTTAAAGCCAGGAGATCCTGGAGCAACATGTACCAACCTTTGAAAGAAAATGGATGACAACCAAGAATCTAATATCCAGCAAGATTAAGCTTCAGATTTGATGATGAAATAAAAACCTTCCATGATAAACAAAAGTTAAAAGAATTTGCAATGAGAAGGCCTGCACTATAGAACATTCTCAGCAAAATATTCCATGAGGAGGAAATGAAAAACAACAATAAAAATCAGCAAAGAGAGAAACTACACTAAAGGAAAAGCCAATCAAAGGAGAAACCAAGTCAAACTAAAACCCAAAATAAACCAAAATGACCAAGAATATAAACCATATTTCAATAATAACCCTAAATGTTGGTGGCCTAAACTCATCAATTAAAAGATATAGACTGGCAGATTGGATTTTAAAAAAGGCCCAACAATATGCTGCCTTTGAGAGACTCATCTCATAGAAAAAGACATCCACAGACTGAAGGTGAAAAGATGGGGAAAAACATACCATGCACATGGATCATGTAAACAAGCAGGAGTTTCCATCCTCATATCAGATAAAGTGAACTTCAAACCAAAGATAGAAGGGATAAAGAAGATCATTTAATACTGCTTAAGGAAATCATACATCAACAAGACATAATAATTATAAATATCTATGCCTTGAACAATGGAACATCCACGTATATGAAACAAACCCTTCTCAATTTCAGAAATCAAATAGACCACAGCATAATAATACTGGGTGACTTTAACACACCTATCTCACCACTGGGCAGATCTTCCAAACAAAAACTAAACAAATAAACCATAGAACTCAATAATAGAATCAGTAATTTAGACTTAACAGATATATACAGAATATTTCATCTATCAACAAGTGAATACACTTTTTTCTGAGCACACAGATCCTTATCTAAAATAGACCATATGTTATGCCACAAAGCAGGTCTTAGCAAACACAAAAAATTAGAGACACTACTCTGCATTCTATCAGACTATAATGGAATGAAATTAGAAATCAATAAAAAAATAAAAAATAGAAGTTACTCCAACACCTGCAGACTAAATAATGTGCTATTGAATGATGCATACATTAACAGATGACATCAGGGAGGAGATAAAAAAATTATTAGAGATAAATGAGAACTCTGATACAACATATCAAAATCTTTGGGACACTATGAAGGCTGTGTTAAGAAGAAAGTTCATTGCATTGAGCTCATTCATTAAAAGAAGAAAAAGTCAACATATAAATGACTTGACATTACGTCTGAAGCTCTAAAAAAGAAGAACAAATCAACACCAAAAGAAGTAGAAGACAGGAAATAATCAAAATCAGAGCTGAAATCAATGAAATTGAAACAAAAGAAACAATTGAAAAAATTGACAAAACAAAAAGCTGGTTCTTTGAAAAAATAAATAAAATTGATAAGCCCTTAGACACCCTAACAAAAAGGAGAGAAAACTCAAATTACTAAAATGTGTGATGAAAAAGGAAATATCACAACAGACACTATTGAAATACACAAGATAATTAGAAGCTATTTTGAAAATTTATACTCTAGTAAAATAGAAAATCCTAAAGACACTGACAAATTTCTAGAGGAATATGATCTATGTCAGGAGGACATACACAACTTAAACAGATCAGTTTCAAACAAGGAAATAGAAGATGCTATAGCTTACCAAATAAGAAAAGCCCTGGACCAAATGGATTCTAGGTGAGTTCTACAAGACCTTCAAAGAAGAATTCATACCAATACTCTTCAGATTATTCCTTGAAATAGAAAAGGAGGGAATCCTACCAAACTTATTCTATGAAGCTAGTATTACCCTGATTCCAAAACCAGACAAAGACACATCAAAGAAAGAAAACTTCAGAGCAATATCCCTGATGAACATAGATGCAAAAATTCTCAATAAAATTCTGGCAAATTGTATACAAAACATATTAAAAAGATAGTGCACCACAATCAAGTGGGTTTCATCCCAGGGATGCAAGATTAGTTCAACATATGAAAATCAATAAATGTAATTCATCACATCAATAGACTTAAAGACAAGAATCATATGCTTATCTCAATAGATGCTGAGAAAGCATGTGACAAAATACAGCACCTCTTCATGTTCAAAACACTAGACAAATTAGGGATAGTAGGAACATACCTCAACATTGTAAAAGCTATCTATGCAAAACTAAAGACCAACTTCATCCTAAATGGAGAAAAATTGGAAGCACTCCCTCTAAAAACAGGAACAAGACAGGGATACCCTCTTTTACCACTTCTATTCAACATAGTCCTTGAAACTCTAGCAAGAGCAATTAAGACAGATAAAAGAAATTAAAAGGATACAAATAGGGAAGAACTCAAACTATCATTATTTGCCAATGACATGATTCTATAGTTAGAGGATCCAAAAAATTCCTCCAGAAAACTTCTAGAATTAATAAATAAATTCAAAAAAGTAGCAGGATATAAAATCAATACCCATAAATCAAAATATTTCTATATATTCTAGACAGTGATGAATTCTCTGAAAGAGAAATTAGGAAAATTACCCCATTAACAATGCCTCCAAAAAAAACAACTTGGAAATCAATTTAACAAAAGAGATGAAAGACCTCTACAACAAAAACTACAGAACACTAAAGAAAGAAATTGGAGAAGATCTTAGAAGATGGAAAGATCTCTCATGCTCTTGGACAGGCAGAATTAATATTGTCAAAATGGCCATACTACACAAAGTCCTATACAGATTCAATGTGATTTCAATTAAAATCCCAACACCATTCCTTACAGAAATAGAAAAAGCAAAATGAAACTAAACTATCTCTCACCATGCACAAAACTCAACTCAAAGTGGATCAAGGACCTAGGAATTAGACCAGAGACCCTATGCTTAATAGAGGAAAAAGTAGGCCCAAATCTTCGTCATGTCATATTAGGCCCTGACTTCCTTAACAAGACCTAAATCTCAAGAAATAAAAGCAAGAATCAACAAATGGGATGAATTCAAACTAAAAAGCTTCTTGTCAGCAAAAGAAACAATCAATGAGGTGAACAGAAAGCCTACATTCTAGGAGGAAATTTTTGCCACTGATGCACTAATCTCCAGGATATATAAAGAACTCAAAAAACTTAACACCAAGAAACAATAACAATAAGCAGCAACAACAACAACAAAAAACAACCCAATCAATAAATGGTCTAAGGAGCTGAACAGACACTTCTCAGAAGAAGATATACAATTGATCAATAAATATATAAAAAAAATTTTCAACATCTCTAGCCATTAGAGAAATGCAAATCAAAACTATTCTAAGATTTCATCTCATGCCAGTCAGAATGGCAGTTATTAAGAATACAAGCAGGGCTGGGGTGTGGCTCAGTGGTAGAGTGCTTGCCTAGCATGTGTGAGAATTGAACTGAGTTCAATTCTCAGCACCACATATAAATAAATGAATAAAATAAAGGTCCGTTGACAACTAAAAAGAAAAATTAAAAAAAAATACAAGCAACAATAAATGTTGGCGAGGATGTAGGGGAAAAGGTACACTCATACATTGCTGGTGGGATGGCAAATTGGTGCAACCAATCTGGAAAGCAGTATGGAGATTCCTTAGAAAACTTGGAATGGAACCACCATTTGAGCCAGCTATCCCACTCCTTGGTCTATACCCAAAGGACTTAAAAACAGTATATTACAGTGACGCAGCCACTTCAATGTTTATAGCAGCTCAATTTACAATAGCTAAACTGTGGAACCAAACTAGATGCCCTTCAATAGATGAATGGATAAAGAAACTGTGGTCTATATACACAGTGGAATATTACTCAGCAATAAAAGAGAATAAAATTATGGCATTTGAAGGTAAATGGATGGAGTTGGAGAATACCATGCTAAGCAAAGTAAGACAATCTCAAAAAAACAAAGGCTGAATGTTCTCTCTGATAAGTGGATGCTGATCTACAATGGGGGAAGGAGCATAAGAATAATGGAGAAAGTTTGGTCAAAGGGGAGGAAGGGGAGGGAAGATGACATGGGGTAGGAAAGATGGTGGAATGAGATGGACAACAATGTCCTATGTACATGTATGACTGCACATATGTTGTAACTCTATATTGTGTACAACCAGAGAAATGAAAAGTTGTGCTCCATTTTGTACAATGAGTCAAAATGCATTCTGCTGTTATGTATACCTAATTAGAATAAATAAATTTAAAAAAATTAAGTTAAGCCCATATATTTCCATTTCTACATATTACCTCTGAGAGTGGATAACAAAAACTAAGCTAACAATATTGGTATCGACCCTTAAACCAGAATTGAATTGAATCGGCTCATAGAATGCCATATGCAAATTTTCAATTCAAAGAAGATGCTCTGATTCTATTTTATGTGCCCTCAAATGGATCGGATGTGTGCCTATGTGTGCATGTGCCTGCACACAGTGGATGTGTGAAAAAAAAAGAAAAGAAATGACTTTCTTGTATGCCTGTTGTCACATTTTAGAGATGAGGAAACTGAACCTTGGAAAGGCTAAATGATTTTCTGCAACTCATACAGCCTGTGTCTGAACTAGGACTGTCAACTTCCTCTTATCTCCAAACTCTGCTTCCTGCTGTAGTACACAGTCTCTAGAAGTTGTAGGAATAGCATTTTTTTTTTTTAATTTTTGGTACCGAGGATTGAATTCAGGGGCACTCGACCACTGAGCCACATCCCCAGCCCTAGTTTGTGTTTTATGTAGAGACAGGGTCTCACTGAGTTGCTTAGTGCCTTGCTGAGGCTGGCTTTGAACTCGCAATTCTCCTGTCTCAGCCTCCCAAAGTTCTGGGATTACAGGCATGCGCCACCATACCCAGGTGGAATAGCATTTTTTGGAAAAAACAAAAAAGATGATAAAATAAATACACATAACATAAGTTTTACTATTCTAAACACATTAAGTCTACAATTCAGTGTTTTTAAGTACACTTACGTTGTTTTGTATCCATTTCTTCCTGCCCTTTCCTGGTAACCATTATTCTACTTTCTGTTGTCATGAAGTTGATTTCTCTGAGCACCTTATATAAGTGAAATCATAGAATATTTGCCCCTTTGTGTTTGGCTTATTTCACTTAGCATAACATCAAGTTCATCTATGTTGGCACATGTGTCAAAACTTTGTTCCTTCTGGGGAGCGGATGCTCCACTGTGCATGTGCATTATATATAATATGTAAATTATATATAAATTATATTGTTATGGGCCAGGCTATATGGGCAATGACCAAATAGATTCCATTTTGCCCTGAGACTTCACGTCATGTAAGAAATGCTTCTCCATGGGAATACCCCGTCTCTGCACCCATCAGCTGCTGCCTAGCATAGCATGTTTGACAACACAAAATGGCAATTCTTATATAATGTAAAATTGTTCTCTGTTTAGTACCCATTTTTCTTGGACAGTGTACCCTGTCAGAGATTGATTGTCCAGACATTAGTAACCATTCTTTAACTTGTACTCAACCAGGGTCGTTTTGACCCACTTCCCCTTCTGCTTATGATTTTAGACATTTGTTTATTGTTTTGAATCACAGTAACAGCCACTTATGATTAATATGGTTTTGGACTATAAAAGGTGGGCTCAAACCCTGGGAGGGGGTCAAAGGGTGTAGACTTGCAGCCTGCCCCTTGGCCCACCAGCTGGTGGATCCGGACCACTGGTTGGTGAATAAAGGTTCCATCTCCTGTTTTAAGATCGAGTTGGTGATTTATTGCAATCTCGCCATAACAATATATATAATGTTTTATCTGTTCATCCCTCAGTGGGCATTTGAGTAATTTCAACCTTTTGGCTATTATGAATAATGCTGCTATGACCATTAGTCTTCAAATATCTTTTTCAACTCTTTGGATTATATACCCAGAGTGGAATTGTGGGATTACATAAATGGTAATTCTATACTTATTAACTTTTTTCAGCGGGGAGGATACCAGGGGTTGAACTCAGGGGCACTCAACCACTGAGCCACATCTCCAGCCCTATTTTGTATTTTATTTAGAGACAGGGCCTTGCTACATTGCTGAGGCTGGCTTTGAACTCACGATTCTCTTGCCTCAGCCTCCTGCACTGCTGGGATTACAGGAATGCGCCACTGTGCATGGCTGCTTATTAACTTTTCTGAGGAACTACCGTACTGTCTTGAAGACAGAATTTTACATTAGGGTATTTGATTTTAAAAAAATCTCTACATAGAATGTTGAGGTAAGGTGAAATCTAACTATGGAATAACAAATGGACCGACAGGACAATGTGTGTCTCCCTGTTTGTGGGTTTTGATCTGGGCATAGAGTTAAGGGAGTGTGGAAGTCATAGAAGAGGGATATAATGAGGAAGAGATCTTCCTTCCCTTACTGTGTGGGCTCCTTCTCCAACAGATGGCCATTCATATGTCTGGCTCTTGCCCTGGTTGTTCCAGTAAGAAGGAAGTTATTTGAAAGTGCCCACAGTTAGAGTTGTCTTTCTTAGTAAAACTAAACTCAAACATTCTTTTCTGACTCTGGAGGGAGCAAAGTTCTGTCTGATGATTTCGCTGTTCAAATTACAGACATGCAGAACCACCTGTCAACCACACATATTGAATAATTCTTTTTTTCTTTTTTGGTACTGGGGATTGATACCCAGGGTCTTGTACTTGCCAGGCAAGTGCTCGACCACTGAGCTACATTCCCATCCCTTTTTATTTTAATCTCAGACAAGGTCTTGCTAAATTGCCTAGGCTGGCCTCCAATTTGCCTTCCTCCTGCCTTGGCCTCCTGAGCCACTGGGATTACAGGAGGGAACCACTGCACCTGGCTGAATCATCCCATTTTTAAACTAGTTGTCATGGTTTCATATTATAATAGTGCTAATAGATGCAACAGTTGCTGGGCTTTCCTGTGGGGGCCAGGCCAAGTAAAACTGCTGGGGAAAAAAATTAAAATAAAAATGGCATCTGTTAGGATGGATGTTTGGCAACGAATGATGGTTCACTAATAGATTTCAGCTGTGCCCCTAATATCTTCTGCACTAATGAACATTTAATGGAATCCTATGAATTTGCTTTTGGCAATGACTATGTGTGCCTGTGTTCAGTTCTGGTCTATCTTACTGTTAGGGATAAAGAAATAGGACCGAAGAGCACATCAAAGTGAGCTTCAGATACTCCCTTCCTTTAGAAACATTCTCTCCACCTGACGTGTGTGGTACCATATGTTTCATATTTTTTTCCTTTTTCTATGGCTATTCATTCTCTCCTTTTATTGACCCACCTCCTTGACTTATCTCTTAAACACTAGAATTCTTAGAACTCTAACCTAGGCCTTCTCATATTACTCTATACTCTTTCTTTGGGCAAACTCATCTATTTCTATCTATAAGCCCTGATCCCTGAATCTGTTCCTCTCTATTTCTATTGTCTTTAAATTTCTATTGAGTTCTCAAACCATATTTCTATTAGTCATCTCTTTGCCCTTTCTCTCTCTCTCTCTCTCTCTCTCTCCTCCTCCTCCTCCTCTTCCTCCTCCTTCTTCTTTGTGCCAGGGATTGAACTCAGGAGTGCTCAAACACTGAGCCACATCACTTTTTTGTATTTAGAGACAGGGTCTCACTGAGTTGCTTAGAGTCTCATTAAGTTGCTGAGACTGGCTTTGAACTTGCAATCCTCCTGCCTCAGCCTCCTGAGCCACTGGGATTGCAGGAGTGCACCACTGTGCCGGCTTCTCTTTGACATCTCTGCAGGGAACACATAGATACTCATTTCAAACTTCCACATAACAAAACCAAATTCAGGATCTTCCCTCATGCCTGTTCCTTTTTCAGTATTTGCCCTCTTAGTGAAAGTTACTATGATTCACTGGGTTTTCCAGGTCAGAAACTGAAGAATTTTTTATATTCAATTATATTGGCAAGTCCTATTGCTTCTGCTTGCTGAATATCTCTGGTATCTGTCCATGACTTCATTCCTAGAGTTATTCTATTGCCACCATCCTCATTCATATCCCTATAATTTCTTGCCTTAACTATCACTATCTCCTAAGTGACCTCTCTGCTTTCAACTTCACTCCCCTCCAATCCATCTTCCACATGTACATCTTAAATAGAGGAACATTTCTATGTAAAACTCTCCAGTGGATGAGTGTGGTGGCACATGCCTGAAATCCCAGTAGCTTGGGAGGCTGAGGCAGGAGGATCTCAAGTTTAAGAATAGCCTCGTCAATTTAGAAAGACCCTGTCTCAAATTAAGAAATAAAATGGGCTGAGCATGTGGCCCAGTAGTAAAGCACCCTGGGTTCAATCCCCACTACCAGAAACAAAACAAACAAACAAACAAAACCCAAACCAAAAAACAAAACAAACTCTCCAATGGTCTCCTGTTGCAGTTAAGACAAAACTCAAATTTCTAAACCTGTCAGGGTTGAACTTCTACTATCTTAACAACTGTAAGTAGAATTTCTCTTTTGAGGAATTTTCTCTTTGTTAAGAAAAATGCTTGAACAAGCTACTAGGAATGGGCTGAGAGGAGCTCTAATGATACAGGATGACACAAGCCAAGTAACAAAATAATCATCAATAAAAATAAACAAAAGTATGGAGCTGATGAAAATCCTGGTCATGGGAGGACTTTAGAGAACCAGAATTCTAGTGTTTGCTTTAATTTGTACATTGCAATGATCTAATGCCCTCTCTTATGCTCTGTTAAAGCCGCTACTTACACAAATGACCTGGGTGTGTGGGTGATTGTGTGTGCATATGTAATATTTTGTGTGTGTGTGTGTGTGTGTGTGTGTGTATGTGTGTAAGGAAGAGAAAGGGTTGATACTGTGTCTTGGTCAATGCTGTGTAATTAAATAGGAACCTAGATCCAGTAATAGAAATTGCCCAAAATCCCAGGAAGAGCTTTGGACCTTCCAAACTCCTGTGGAATAGGGTTTCAAGTCTGCTTATCTAGTTCTTTACCTTGCTGACTTGCACTTTATTTATAATATCTTCATTATTTCTCCCCTGTCTTTGTCTTCAGATGCATCTCATTTTTCTTCCTGAGGGACTTTACACTTCATCAAAGCTGAATTTCTTCCATTTACTCATACTTGACATGAATCATCTCCTGTCTCCTTGCCATTACAAATGGAGCATTGATTTTTGATTTTCAACTGGGCTAGCTCTATTTTTTCTTTAGGTTTCAGCTTTAATGTCATTTCCTTAGGAAAACTTGCCTGATCTTGAACTCCAAGGTAGGCTACAGATGGATTAAGCAATGTATATGGGAAAGGTAAAACGATAAAGTTAATAGAAATAATATAGGAAAAGTATCTTTTTGAAAAAAAGATCTTTGGAGTTGTAGATGGATACAAGACCTTTATTTTATTTATCTTTATGTGGTGCTGACGATTGAACCCAGAGCTTCACACATGCTAGGCAAGCACTCTACCACTGAACCACAACCCCAGCCCTAGGAAAAGTATTTTTATTATCAAGGGTGAGGAAGCAAAAATCGTAAGGAGAAATGCTAATGAATTTGATTATATCAAAATTGTTTCATTCAACAAATGATAATACAAAGACAAGAGACATGGCAGAATGGGAGAAAATGCTTGTAAGCATCTGATACATAGAATGTATAAGATATTCCTGCAAATTAACAAGAAAAATATAGGAACTCCAACAGGGAAATGGAAAAACATTATAAATAAGCAATTAACAGGAAAGGAAACCTGAAAGTTTAAACATGTGAAGAGATGTTCAAGTTTAGTAGTACTCACAGAAGTGGGCAATGGAACTAACAAGTATTAGCATTAGGTGATGCCAAATATTGTCAGAGAATGGGGATAGATGAAACTCAATGCCCTGCTTAGTCTTTTCAACACATAATGCCAGAACAGTTGATATTCATATGCAAAATAACAAGTCTAGACACAGACCTTGTACTTTTCACAAAATTTAGTTCAATATGAGTCATTAATCCAAATGTAAAATGCAAATGTATAAAACTTTAAAGGGAAAAGTAAGAGATAATCTGGGTGACCTTGAGTTTGGTGATGATTTTTAGATACAACACCAAAAGCACAATTTGTGAAAGAAAAGATTGGTAAATTAGACTTCATTAGAATTAAAAATTTCTGTCTGTGAAAGATTCTGTTAAGAGAGTGAAAAGATAAGTTACAGACTGAGATAAAATATTTTTAAAACATATATCTGAAAAAGGACTTGTATCCAAAATACACAAAGAATTTTTAAAACTCAATAATAAATAAAAATCAAGCAACCCAATCAAAAAGTGCTCAAAAGATCTGAGGAGGCACCTCACCACAGCTGATAACTGGCAAATAAACATATGAAAAATGTCAAAATCATATAATCAAGTCATTGGTGAATTGCAAATTAAAACAACAATGAAATACCAATACAAATCCATTAAAATGGCTGAAGTCCAAAACATTGACCATCAAATGCTGATTAAGATATGGACAAAAATAAATTGCTGCTGGGAATACAAAATGGTATAACCATTTTGGAAAGCAGTTTTTTTTTTAAGGCTGAGCAGAATCTTTACATACAGTCCAACAATGGCACTCCTAAATATTTACCCATATAATTAAAAAACTTACATCTTTGCTCTCTGCACATGGAAGTTTACAGTAATTTTATTCATAGTTACCACGATGTAGAAGCATCCAAAATGTCCTTCTATAGAAGAATGGATAAATCCACTGTGGTATATCCCCACAATGGAGTATTATACAGTGATAAAAGAAATGAAATTTCAAATCATGAAAAGGCATAGAAGAATCTTAATGTTTACTGTTAAATGAAAAAAAATGAGTCTGAAAAGGCTACGTACGTATTGCTATATTCAGAATGCTATAGTAGAAATATGACTAATACTAATAGTATTAGTTTTCCATTGCTACGATTAAACAACTTAGTCTGGGTACTTATGAGGATAAGAGGTTTATTTGACTCACAGTTTTAGAGGTTCAAGAGCATGGTGCCAATATCTGTTTGGCTCTGGTGAGGACCCACTTATCTGCATCATGTGGTGAATGGTATTATGGTGGAAGTACATGTAAGAGGGAGAGTTCACCTGGTAGGAAACCAGAGAGCAGAAAGACTGGTCTTGCTCTTTTACACACTCTCATGGGAGCTAATATTCCCTCATGCTGTGAGACTAGCTTTCTCCCTTCTGAGGACAGCACTCCCAGCAACAAGGTCTACCACTTCCTAACATGGCCACACTGGGGACAAAACTTCCAAACATGCACCCTTGGGGGACGAACCACATCCAAAACATAGCAGCAAAGGTAACCAGGGATTTGGAGGGAAAAGAGAAATAGGGATGAATTGATGGAACACAGAAGATTTTTAGGACAGTAAAACTATTCTGAATGATACCAAAATGGTAGATTTGTCATCACACATTTGTCAAAATGCACAGAACATGCAACATGCAGAGTGAACCATAATGTAAAATGTGAACTTTATAGTTAATAGCAATGTATCAATATACATTACTTACTTGTAACAAGTTTACCACATCAGTGCAGGATGTTAAAAATAGGGAAGGACTGAAAGTAGAAATGGGATGCTGGGTGTGGTGGTGTACTCTTGTAATCCCAGCTGCTGGCGAGGCAGGCAGAAGGAACAGGAGTTCAAAGCCAGCCTCAGCAATTTAGTGAGGCCCTAGGTAATTCAGCGAGACTTTGTCTCAAAATAAAATATAAAAAAGGGTGGGGATATGGCTCAGTGGTTAAGCACCCCTGTGTTCAATCCCCAGTACCAAAATTAAAAAGAAAAGAAAGTAGCATTGGGGGCGGAGATGCAGAGTACAAAGGAACTCTCTGCGCTTGTTTGTTTGTTTTTTTTTCCCCCTTTTTTTGGGAGATGGAATTCAGGGGCACTTAACTACTGAGCCACATTCCCAGCCCTATTTTGTATTTTATTTAGAGACAGGGTCTCACTGAGTTGCTTAGGGCCTCACTAAGTTGCGGAAGCTGGCTTTGAACTGGTGATCCTCCTGCCTCAGCCTCCTGAGCTACTGAGATTACAGGTGTGCGCTACCGTGCCTAGCTTCTCTGCACTTCTTGTTCCATTTTTTTCGTAAACTAAAACCAGCTCTAAGAAATAAAATTTACTAATGTTCTAATGAAACAAAAGCATATGCAAGATCCAGCAGAGGGGAATAGAGAAGTCAATATACTTCAGAGCTTTCATTTGAAGCTCTTTCCACTTGGAGCTCCTGGGGTTGATCATGATTACCTGGAAGGTACTGAAAGAGGCAGATAGTGTCAAAGGACGCCCCTCTGCCCACTCTATGAAGGTAAGAAATTTTGTATTTGAAAATTTCAATCTCTGAGGGGAAAACTCAGTGTTGAGAGACCCCCTTTAGAGTGGAGGGCCAAGGAGTTGGCTTAAATCAGGTGTTTGAGAATTAAATCTATAAACCTGAATCTGCATCCCTGGAAACTTATGAAGATAATGACAAAGAAGTGCAAAAGTCCTCAAGATTCTATCCATAATCTGTGATAAGGAAATGATAGAGATCAAATCCCTGGAGGTTATGCTACTTTACAGTGATTAATATTCATCTCCAGAGTCAGAGAGTCCTGTAAGGAAACATGAGATTTATGATACTTTTATTGTGGCAATTACAATCTTCTCTTCTCCACTTGGCATTTGTTCTTATTTAAAAATACATTGAATACATTTTCGTTTAACAATTTCTTTTAATAATCAATCTTATAAGTTTGTGTATATATATGTATGCAAATATATATATATTCAGCACTAAGAGAGAAAGAAACTGTTTTGAATACTTTATGTATAATAATCAATTAATTTTCATGTCTCAAAAATTGGCCCACACTGTGTGGTCATGAAGCCCTGTAACCTCAGTGACTCTGGAAGCTAAGGCAGAAGCATCTCAAGTTTGAGGCCAGTCTCAGAAACTTGGCAAGACCCTGTCTCAAAATAAAAACTAAAAAGGACTGGGGATGTAACTCAAAGGTAGAGCACGTCTAGGTTCAATCCCCAATACTGCAAAACAAACAACCCGCAAAATAAAAGGATACACATTAAATACATTAGAATGATACCTATTGTGAGAGGGGAGTGGAAATAAAAAGGTCAAAATATATAAATCAGGGAGAATCACTATCAAAAAAGGTATTATTGGGTGAGAGGGGTGAAAAAGAGTAAAAGATCAAATATGAATATGTAATTTCTATTTTAGTTGTCTAGTAAGGTAACAAGCCTGCATATGCTGAAATCTTGAAAAATTTATCTTTCACAAATGCAGGTGTACAAAAAGAACACATTTCGTTTATTGCAAAAATTTCAACATTAACAAACATACCCAATGCTTATACACGAAGTTAGTGTTATGATAATGCACTTTCACTGAGTCAAATTTGCAAAAAAAATTTAAAAACATGAATTAGAACACTGTAAAAGTCTTTACAGGGGCTACGGTTATAGCTCAGTGGTACAGTGCTTGCCTCGCATGTGTAAGGCATTGGGTTTGATCCCCAGCACCAAATAAAAATAAACAAATAAAATAAAGGCATTGTATCCATCTACATTTAAAAATATTTTTAAAAAGAAGTTAAAAAAACTAAAAGTTTTACATACTCTTTTCCTCTAGTAGTGAAAATTGTGCAAAAGTGAAATATAGAGCATAGCACACTGTAAAAAAAAATGCCAGGAACAATTTAAAATAGGAGAAAAAGCTGAAAAAAGGAAACATAAAGAAAAAAATTTTTAAAAATGAACATGATTAATTGTATTGCAGGGCCAGATTATGAGCAATTGTGCAGAGATGGTCCATAAGAATTGGCTGACTTTCATGATTATATAGTATATTTTGACATCTTGCATCACAATTAATAGCTGCATTTGTTTTTCCATGAGGGGCTTGGCTCACCTTAGAGAATATATTCACATTTGTTTTCTATGTGGCACTGTTCTTTTTGAAATTATTCTTCTATGACTTGATATATACTGACACAAGCATTTCCTATTAAATTTTCCCATCTTCTGTGTCCTGCTTCTTTGTTGTTTTGGGTATGAGAAAATCCATTCCTCATACACTCATAAACAGACCACAAAGTTGGTAGAAACAATACAATGATGAAACCGCATCACTGTTGTGTGTCTTCGTATCCTACGATGCACATAATTATTTTTGAACCAGTCAGTAACTCTTCTGATTCTTCAGGCAAATGTGGCTTTAATTAATTAAACGCTCCTGGAATTTCATGAGCCAGAAGGAAAGCCAATTCATACATGTTAAAGCAGATTTTCATTATTACCATGTCATGTGGGTCCATTTACTCATTTGAATTTTCTGCCAAATGTATTGGACTGAATTGAAAAAACAAATGTTACTGGTAACATCTTGAAATTCACCTTTAGGAGCCTTTATAGCACCTAATTCCAAATCTGTTAGAGTTTGGGGATCCAAATGAAATTCATTTTCTTCTGCAATTTCCACAAAATCTTCAAATAAGCATGTATAAAGTGCTTCACTTTTTCTAATCATTAATATTCAAATGAGCAGATATGCTCCAGAACTTTGGAACCCAACAGGGGCATGAATTGTATATATTTGATAAAAAGCAGTGGGGACAGTTTTGAAAGTGCCATCCATTAGCCAAAGTGAAGCATGAACTAGTTTTTCTATGGTAGATGTAGTGGTAAGTATAAGAAGTTCATCTTCTTTGACAGTGAAATCCCTTACCAAGAATAGTTCACTGTTTAATACATTTTGTGACATTGGAGGACACTCTATCAATCTCCATATCAAGTGTCTTTAGTTTAGAAGGTCACTGAGCTTGTCAGATTCTTTTTTATTCTCTGACAAAGAGCATTTTTGGAAGGCAAGCATCATGCACTCTGTGGAGAGGCATAAGCAGCATATGACTGAAAAATTTGGCAACTATCCTGTGTCCAACTGAAAAGGCACTAACTCCTTCCCTGGAATTCAGCTTTCTACCTCTCTTATACAATCTTTTGATTTCCAATGGCAGTTACAGTTGTTGGGATTTTGGCTTTCAGTCTGATTAAGGGTAGTGCTTTTTTTTTTTTTTCAAATGGTGCTGGGTATTAGAACCCAGGGCCTTGTGCATGCAAGGCAAGCACTCTATCAACTGAACTATATCCCCAGCCCAGGTTAGCTTTCTTGATCAAAGGTACTAGGTGGTCCTGAGATGACACTGTAAGTCAGTCAGGCCTAGGCTATTCCTAGTCAATGGGATGCACCGATATAGTGATCAGGCTGTCCAGGTAGATTTAAGATTTTCTTCCTTTTAACCAGTGATGTTGGCTTGAAGACTTCCTATCAGTCTTACAGAATTGTCTTAGAATTGTGTAGCAGTCTAAGGTTCTTCAATCCAATCTTTTTTCCTTCCTCTTTACAAAGTGAAAACTAATTTGATGCTTTTCTCAGACCCATAGACTTCTTCTCCATTTCCCCCTCACTGTTGTTTCCTCAAATTCATCTCTTGCATATGCAATATCATCTTGACTTCTTCTCAAACAACCCACACTAACATGAGTTGTTATGGAGACATTCATTTGGAGACGTCTAGCTGATAGTTACAGATAGAGATTAAGAGCAATCAATAGAGATCTTACATCAATTAGGGAGCAAATAGAAAACTAGCTCAAACTGGCCCAAATGATAATAAAATTCATAATCTCACTTAACAGAAGAGTGGTTCCTAGGTATGGTGTGATCAGGGCTCTGGCTCCATTTCTCTGGGGCTTTTGGTTCTTCTCAACTTTGTGTGTATACTTTGTCCTCAGGAAATCATATTAGTCAAAAGTCTGTTCATTTTTCCAGCCTCAGCTCAAATGTCTTGTACTCTTTGGAAACTTACAGTTGACCCACTTAGAAGCCATTTCTCTTTGCCAAACTTTAATCGGTTCAGTACTATTTTATTCTGCTTGTCAAGGTTAATTGTTTATATGGCTGTATCCTCTCTATACTGGAAGGGACAGTAGAGATCATATTATATTAACTTTTATTCCCATTTAGCGCTTTGTGTATATTGGTATTCAGCAAGTATTTATCTAATTAGATTCACTATTATTTCTTTGGATAGAGAAAAATAGAATCAGTGCTAGAATTCATTTAGCATTTCAAAATTGTCTAGAAAAGAAGGTACAAAGAAAAATTTAAAGTTGATACATAGGATCTAATTTCACTAGACAGCACAGCACC
Source organism: Geosciurus inauris (assembly GCA_004024805.1). NCBI lineage: Eukaryota > Metazoa > Chordata > Mammalia > Rodentia > Sciuridae > Geosciurus > Geosciurus inauris. Next base: position 83,744 of record PVHX01004974.1, on the reverse strand, counting down.
ACACTGATGTTGGTAAGCTCAAGAAGATACAATGAAGTATAAGACTTGCAATTTATGGATGATGCATATGGCTAATGAGTTCCAAACTATGATTTCCAACATAGGGACAGGATTTAGGAACCCATCTCAATTATTTCTGGAAGGTTTTGACCTAATATATTATTTTAGTCAAAAAACAAAAGAAAACAAAAAGGAAAGAGAAATAAAAAGAAATAAAACCATTCTAGCCGGGCGTGTTGGTGCAAGCCTGTAATCCCAGCATTTTGGGAGGCTGAGACAGGAGAATCGCCAGTTCAAAGCCAACCTCAACAATGGCAAGGTGCTAAGCAACTCAGTGAGACCCTGTCTCTACATAAAACACAAAATAGGGCTGGGGATGTGGCTCAGTGTTGAGTGCCCCTGAGCTCAATCCCCTGTACAAAAAAGAGAGAGAAAAAAAGAAATAAAACTATCCATATAAAGGTGAAAAATAATAATATCCTCATGTTCTTATATTCAAAACTAGAAATAAAACAGGAAGTATGTCCTATCTTTGTGCAAATTTCTGTTATAATCTTGAAGTTCAGATATCTAACTAGAAGATTTTAAAGCTGTGAAGTGATTAAGAGAATAATCACCTGTAATCCCAGCAGCACACTTGTAATCCTAGCAGTTTGGGAGGCTGAGGCAGGAGGATCTAGAGTTCAAAGCCAGCCTCAGCAAAAGTAAGGAGCTAAGCAACTCAGTGAGACCCTGTGTCTAAATAAAATACAAAACCACTGAGCATAGTATGTAACAGTGCTGTACAATATAAATATGTAAATATGATGCAAACCATGCATGTAATTAGAAAACTGTCAGTCACATTAAAAATATTATGAGAAACAGGTACAATTTGTTTAAAAGTATATTTTATTTAGCCCAATATATCAAAAATATTGTTTCAGTATAAACAGTTATTGAAATATTTTGATTCTTTAGTACTAAATGTACAAAACGTATTTTAAATTTAGAGTGCATCTTGAGCAGCATCTTTATTACATTCCCAGCCACACATGACTACCAGCTACTGTGTTGCACAGCACATGTATGTAAGGTAGTATAGCTTAGTGACAATGCTGGACAAGATGATGCAAAGCTCTTGTAACAATGCTGGACAAGATGATGCGTGTACATGTACACATATTCAGAAGGATGTCTTATTGTCATGGCATATAAGTACTACCTTGAGTTGCTGTTTTAAATTATTCCTCTAGGTGTATTAATAAAAATATTTATGGAATCAATGTAATTTTTTTCTTGTGAATTTATGTGTGCATACTACTTTATTACTATCAAATTGTATTGTCGCTAGAAGGAGAGAAAGTGTGATGAAAAGGATTTCCTAACCTTTTCCCCACTTAAGTAGGTTACAGTTAGAAAAAAGAAAAAGAGCTGGGCAGGGTGGTGAACACCTGTAATCTCAAAGACTTGGGAGGCTGAGGCAGGAGAATCATAAGTTTGAGGCTAACCTCAGCAACTTAGTGAGGCCCTAAGCAAGTTAGTGAGACCCTGTCTCAAAATAAAAGGGGGTAGGTATATAAAGCACCCCTGGGTTCAATCACCAATACCAAAAAGTAAATAAATAAAAAGATAGGGAAAAAAAAACAATAATAGGAGGCAGACAGGTCACTGGTCTGACTTAGACTAGCATTATTTGTTTGTTTTTTAATAGCAGGTAAGGCAATTTTAAAACATTAACTAACAGAGTTCTATAACCATGAGATATGTGTTGCTAACTGATTTACATAAATCCATTATGCTGAATAGTCTGCCTTCTCATGACCTTACTATACAGAATGGTTTGGAAGTGTTTCTGAAGGGGTTCTTTCTCTACCATTAGTCTAACTCCAGTATTATAGAGAAGTGGTTATTTTAAAACAAAGTAGAAAGAGCTTCACCATGTTATAATGGGCATCCCTTCAAGATTAAAAAAAAAAAAAAGATGTTGGATTATCTCTTGTGTGTTTCACTATATATACATTTGCTGTCTCTAGATTCCAAGGATAAGTGGATAAATGTGATGGTTTGCATTTGCCCTGTAACTAGTTAGAATTGGCTCTCTAAAGCAAATGTTTCTACTCCTTTGCTTTAGCTTTACCAAATGATCTGAACTGAAGCAATCTTTTAAAATGGCTCTGGTGCACTCAGTGTTTTCGAAAGCAAAGCATTGTAACCATTTAGATCCTTCATCATTATTAGCACACAGTGGCTTCTTCTTGTAGAATTAATGCATGGGGCTTCCATTAAGTGTTCTCAGAATCCACTCATAAATAGGCCAATCTATTGTCCTCTCAACTAAGTGTTTGTATATAAGACTTGAAAAATATTCAGAAACATCACCAATCAGGGAGGAAAAAAACCCTATACACATCAGCTTTGATTTAAAAAAAGAAGAAGACATTTTTTAGGAGCTTCAGGGGAGTTTCCAAAGGGCAGTGGAATAAACAAACAATTAGGAAAAACAACTAGGATTTGGAGATCTGATAGTAGCACTCTGAAAAACCAAGACAGTTTGTCAGTTTAGAAAATCCAAGGGAAAAGAAATTAAGAAAAATAAGCAAAATAGACTAATAATAAAAAAGAGGAAACACAGCAATCTTCAAATATATGAACTGTTCAATATTTGGGAAGCCAGGTTGCATGAAGCCCAATTCAAACTAGCTTAAGAAAAAAAGAGACTTTTATCTGTTCACATGACAAGTTCTAAGGAACTTCTGGCCTTGGGCATGCTTGGATCCATGGTCTCAAACAATGCTTTCATGGTTCTCTTTCTTATCTGTCACTTATCTCTGCTTCTTTCACTTTCAGTCTTTTCTAATGCATGCAGCATTTCTCCTCATGAAAGAAATGTACCCTCTGGCATCACCATCCTATGACTTCATCCCCAGATGAAAAGAGAAAGTTATCTCCTACCCTCTAATTAGAAAAATTTCATGAATTATGGATTGTTCTAGGTTGGATCACTTGCCAAACTTGCCCCATGAGCCAGTCATTGTTTCCAGGTGACTGTTATTCTATAATCATCGAAGCTGGCTCACAGGCCTGTCCCTTGGTTGGAGGAGAGGGACACTGGTTAACAGTTCTACCAGGTTCGTGTCGAATAGTGCTCAACCAGTTCTTAAGATCCTGTGATGGAGAGAGTGTAAATCTCAGAGCATGAGAAAGTGGAGGGAGTCAGGCTGTGGGTCCCGGGCTTGTATGGGTAGGAAATCAGGCAAGTTATTAACAGTGGAAGAAGGTTCTGTCACTTTTGTGGATAGCCCTTTATTGAGACTTTACTGAGTCTGGTCATTGTTGATGAATTCATCAATTGAGAAAGGAATGTGTTCTCTCCATCAGAGTAGCAGTGGTAATAGGTAAACAGATTTGCTACCAACATTTGTATAATTTTTAGTTTTTACTTCTCTCCATTTGTTTCTTAAAAAAAAAAAAAGCTGGGCACAGTGGTACATACCTACAATCCCAGCTACTTGGGAGACTGAGGCAGGATTGCAAGTTTGAAGCCAACCTTGGGGCAACTTAGCAAGATCCTGTCTCAAAATTGAAAATGAAAAAGGGCTGAGAATGTAACTCAGTGGTAGAGTGTTTGCATGAGGCCTTGGGTTCAATCCCCAGTACTGGAAGGAAAAAAAAAAAAAGAGCAAGATTTAAGATTAAAAGGAGAAATCTAATTATTTACTCAGAATATAATGTGAATAACTAGGAATGTAACAGTTTTTGTAAAATTTCTACCCAAAATATTTGTAGGGCAAATATTCTCTCACATTATACAGGAAAGTGTGAAGATTTTAAACTCCAAAGGGATACCTGTTTCTTTTCTAGTTCTGCCTTCAAAATATCTGCCATTGCTTTCACTCTGTGCCTCATTTATACCATTTCTCATTAGGCAGTGTCAGGTGTAGAAGTGGACTCCCTTTGAAAGCCTATGGAACTTGCCTTCAGATGGGGAGGATCCCCAGAACTTTCCTGATCTTCCTCAAATTCAGACTCTACAGAATAAGTGGAGAAAAGAGTCAAGAATACTCTTTGTTGCCATATTTTACTTAAGATATAAAATAGTCATGGTTTTTTGATTCCCTTGGGATAACTGCTGAGCCCCTCTTGTAGAACAAAAGAACCTATGCAGAAAATAACGGTGCTCATGCAAATTTGAGAAGTAATTCAGAGACAACATTTTAGGTTTTGTGGCTGAGATTCAAGATTAAGAAACAACACATTTTAAAGGATCTAAAAAACATTGATTAGGGCATACCACATTAACAAGCAGATACAAATTAAAAAACAATATGCCTATGGTGATTCATGGTGACTCAGCTAAGGTAATTTGGTACCTAAGACAGGATGTTCTTTGTTGTCCTCCTAAGTCTTTTTTGGAGGGGAAGTGGAGAGGAGGGAAAGGGGAAATCAATTTAATGTTTTCCATTAAAGTGAATTAAAATCATGCAGAATTACTTTCCTTGGTTTTTGCAGTTTAACAATGAATAAGCACATGTTTATTGGATGGAAACTTATCACTCCCGCCTGGGAGCACACACATGTTGGAGCCTTCCTTTCAAGAAGAATATGTTATTTGACTCCAAAAAAGATGATAGCATTTTTTTTTACTTTTTATTTTGTAATGATTTTAGAACATAAAAAAATTATAAATAATACAAACATTTCATAAATATGCTTTGCCCTGCTTCCCTGTGTCAGTTAGCTTTCTGTTGCTGTGACAAAATACTAGATAAAATTGCCTTAAAGGAGGAAAGGTTTATTTGCGCTCACAGTTCCAGAGGTTTCAGTCTCTGGTCAGCTGACTCCATTGCTACTAGGCCTGTGGTGAGGAAGGGCAGAAGGATATAGGGGAGGAAAATGTTCATATCATGGCAGTCACGAAACAGAAAAAGAACATGAGAGACAAGATATAGGCTCCAAGGGTATGCCCAAAGGACCCAATCCCTTCAACGAAGTCCCACCTTCTGCAGTTTCTCCCATTTCCCAATAGTCCATTCATCTGTAACTCCATCAAGGGATTAATTCACTGGTGAGGTCAGGGCCCTCATGATCCAATCACCTTCCCCACCTCTAAACATTGCTGCATTGGGGACCAAGCCTTCAACACATCAGCCTTTGGGGGACATTCTAGATCTAAACCATTACATTCCCCTAATATTAACTATTGAGATAACCATTATACTGTTAGGAAAACTGGGAAACGAACATAGATCTATTACTATTGTCAAAACTATGAAGCTTGCTGAAATTTTACCAGTTTCTTCCCGTGTTGTTTTTTTCAGTTTCAGGATCCAATTGAGTATCCTACATTGCATTTAGTTGTTGTATATCAGTAGTTCCCTCCAACTGTGACATCCTTTGGTCTTTCCTTGTCTTCATAAGTTTGTTACTTTTGAAGAATACTGGCTAGTTGGTAGAATGCCTCTTAATTTTAGTTTGCCTAGTGTTTTCTCATGAAGAGGTCATGAATTTTTGATAAGAATATCATGGAAGTCATCCTGTGTTCTTACTACATCATACCCACGATGCATGATGCCAACATGTGTTATTACTGTGAATTCATCTTGATCACTTGGAAAGGTGGTTATGCTGGGCTTTTCACTGTTAAGTTCTATTTTCCCTTTGTAATTGATGACTACCTTAGGCTTCTTGGAGAATATGTTAATACTCTGTTTTTTCTCAGTCTTTACTCACTAATTTTTTTCATCCATAGGATCTAGTCTGCAACAACTATTACTCTAGTATTTGCCTAATGGTAACTTTTTTATTCTTATTCTCTCTACATATTATAAGTTAGAGTTCTTCTATAAGGAAATGCTTCTCTTTCATCCCCATTTATTTATGTATTTATTCAATTATTTATTTATATTAACATGGATCATGGATAGTTCTTATATTTTATGTATTATAATTCAATATTATCATTATGTAAGTTAGTTGCTGAATTTTTCCAAATCTGTCTATTGTGGGACTCCTTCAGATCTAATCCTCTATCCATTTTTTTTTTTTTTTTAAATACTGGGGATCGAACTCAGGGGTGCTTTACAACTGAGCACATCTCCAATCCTTTTTGTTTTTTTTTTCTTTTCAGACAAGTTTTCCCTAAGTTGCTTGGGGCCTCTCTAAGTTGCTGAGTCTGGCCTCAAACTTGCAATCCTCCTGCCTCAGCTTCTAGAGCTGCTGGAATTACTGGCATGCATCAATGTGCCTGGTTGCTCCTCTATACTTTTAACTTTCTCTCTCATTTAAAAAAAATATTTAAAAGAAATTTATTTACATTTTATTCACATTTTTATTGGTGCATTTTACCCAAATTTATTTATTGGTGCATTTTATTGGTGCATTATTGGTACATATTGATGGGATTTGTTGTTACATATTCACACATGCACATAATACACGATATGACAATATAATTTGGCCACTATCACTCCCTAGCACTTCCTCTTTTTTTGAGAACTTGTTATCTAGTGCCACAAGTGTGTCTAGGCTTTTTCTGCATAAGCCCTGGAGCCTACCACTTCTCTAAGGGACCCTGATTCCCTTTATTGGCCTTACCCTGAGTCCTGTACTTCTCTCTGCCCTGGTGGGCCACCTTTTGGGTGTGATGTTTTCTTATACACGGTTTATGTATTTGATTCTGGCCTTGGAAGGACAAACTATCCTGAACAATAGCTAGTGAACCTCTTCTTGTGCCTTCTGTGTGCCTCCAATTCCCTTTAGAACTATCCCCAACCCACACTTTGGTTCTTGTATCTAGTGACCTTTGCTACTGCCTTATCTGGCCTAAGACACTTAGATCCCAATAGTAGAGCCTACTTTTTGTTTACTGTATTGACTGACACTGACACCTCTAGGCTCAGTCTCTGTCCAGAGAAACTTCGTGGGAAAATTGAGTGCTACGGAGGAAGAAAGTTTCTAGTTAACTATGTTGACTTAGACTCAGCAGTAGATAAGGATAAAGGAAGTTTCTCTCTCTGATCCTTGGGGAGAGTTCAGCTTGAACTCTTTTGGGTAGAGCTGTCAAAGCACTCCCAGTGACTGGCTGATCCTAGGAGGTAGAGCCAGGCTAGGAGCCTTCCAAAGTGCTCTAAGGGATGGCCTGTTTGTGGACTCTAATAGTCACTCCTATTAACAATTGTATTACCTGTTTACTATTTCCTCCCTGTTATCCTTTAACCTTAAGTAAAAATTTTCACATTAGCTGTACTTCAAGGATTTTGATGGAGGATCTGTCCCACAGAGATGGAGATGCAAAGGGGAGAGCAGTATCTTCTTCCTTGAGATAAGAGAGAAGTTACCGTGGGGGGGATCATAAGTGGGACAGCTGTGCCTGGTGGTGTGGCAGTTTCATACAGTAGTAGGAGTGTGGTATTGTGTGACAAGGAAATGTAGCAGAAACATGTAAGCATAATTCAAACAATCTGGAGAGCTCTCAGGTAGTTTACTTCAATCAAGGGCACAGGTCCATTGCATTTTTCATGTGTGAAGAAGTATGGCCTGAGACCTTATTTTGTGGTTATAGGTTGTAAAAGCCTGGACATTTAAAACAGACCTATTAAAATTTATCTGTTTTGGCCAAACATTCTAGTATAATAACATCATGTTGCATTCTGTTTCTGTTTACTATCATAGTAGTTATTCTTTTTAGTTACATTTTAAAATATTTTTTTTAGTTGTAGATGGACACAATATCTTTATTGACTTATTTTTATGTGGTGCTGAGGATCGAACCCAGCGCCTCACACATGCAAGGCAAGCACTTTACCACTGAGCTACTTTAGTTACATGTTTAACCTTCATACAAATCTAAAATTAAAATGTTGGCTTAGGATGGTGACCTGTGATACTCACTGTGGTCCTCCATGCAGTAGAAAGAGAACTATGGCTCAATCTATGGTTTTAAAAATATAGTCTTATTCCCTTTTCTGAGCTGAGGTGATCATTCTCCCATCCCAGGACTCTAGCACCTCTTTCATTGCTCAGAGTAGCTAAGATTTCTAGTAGTGACTCAGAGAGACAATCTCAGCAAGTTCCTACTGGGTCTCAGAATATAACTCATTGTTGCTTGAATATTTGGACTTACTTAAGATAGCTAAGTGGTCCTTTCTAATCTTTACTTATTGGACATTCATCTACTGATAATTACTTAAACTGTGAAAAGGTGAAGAAGATTTTGATGTGAGTGAAAAGCTGAACATGCCTTGTACACACCAGGTACATAATAGATGTTGAATGAATGATTATAGGATGATTGAATGAGTGAATGGATTTCTTACCAGTTCGAATGTCTATAATAGTGTTAATGATACCATTGGGGTATTGACAGTGTTTCTTCACTAGAGGAATGACATTTATGATTTATTTAAACTAAGATTTTATAAGTTTACTACTTATGATGTTGCAAAGCAAATTCCAAGCTGATTCTTTTAGCTAATAGAAATGGTATTTTAGCTAATTATAAATTAGACTCTATATAGATTGTGTCAAAAGACCTAATTTTCAGTCTTAATCTAGAAGAATGAGATTGTATACCAAAATATGTTCTACTATCATGTATATCTAAAAAGAACAAATACAAAGAAAGAAGAATGAGATTGTGTTTTCTTTTTCCTTTGGTCTATAAAGTGGCTTACTTTTATTGCTTATTAGCATTATCCATCATGGTGAGTTTTAAAATTTCATTTAGGTGACAAAATATTTCGAGATATGAGGCTTATGATTGGAAAAAGTAAAGGAGTCCTTGGATGAAAAGATTGGAGATGACTACATCAAATATCTAAAATACCTTTCAATTTAACATTTAACTTATTTTCAAAGTCACCCATCTAAAAATGTAAATTTCAGTAAGTTCTGACAAAAAGGACAATTTTTTTCCTCACTGGAAAGAAAAAATGCTAACTGGTAGATGAAGAATATGAAGAAGTCTGTACTTAATTTTTATATGTTATATATCTGTTGTACTTAATTTTTATATGAAATAATTTTATTTGAACCCTTTCCATTTAGCTTTAATATCTGTGCCATTATCATCTCCAGGGCTGTTTGTTCCATTTACTACAAACTCTGACAGAATTTAATAGAGTATATCATTTTCATCTCTAAGTTACTTTTTTGCTTTATAATATATATTTTATTATATTGTTAGCACTTATTAATTGTACAAAATAATTGTTTTTGTGTGACATTTTCATGCATGCATAATGTGCTTTGATCATATCCACCTTCCCTATTACCCTCTCTTACCCACCTCTCCCGTTGGTCCCTTTCACCTCTTTTCCAGTCTCACTTCCACTTCCACATCATCTCCCTACCCCCACATTCCACATAAGAGAGATAACATGTGATACTTATCTTTCAGTCTGACTTACTTCGCTTAACAAAATGATCTCCATTTCCATCCATTTTCCTGCAAATGACACAATATCATTTTTATTTAGAGCCATAGCATTTCTTAAAACCAGAACTCATGTCATCACTTATGCATATTTCATAAGAAAGGTAGGTTTCTTCTTTCATCTTATAGGTGAATGATCTTTACCAAAAAACTCCACTTTAGTTATTAGGTTATTCATTTAATTTTAATTTAATTTTTGAATAGGTAATGATTCACATGGTTAAACAAATTTAAAATATACAAAGTTATACATTAAAAAGTATCCCTCTCATTCTGGGCCTCCATTTACTCAGTTGCTCCACCAAATTGAAACCACTGTGTAGGTTCTTATGTGTTCTTCCAGAGTTCATTTATTCAGATATGAGTAAATATAAATATAAATAAACATAAATAAGTAAATTTATAAATAAATAGAAATAAAATTTGATTGCTATCTTTCCCTAGCAATCAATGGGCTATCCTTTCTTTTATTTTTCCTTTGGGAAAAAAATAGTTGTTTTTTTTTTTTGCTTTGAATTTCAGCTCATTCAAACTAAAATTTCCTCATATGAAACATGATAATTCTGGCTATCCTTTAGTTATGTTCATTTATTCAGCAAAAATCTATTGATTTTCTGCAGTGTGAAAGATCCTGTACTCAATTCTTAGAGGATTACAAAGATTATGAATCTTGTTCTTGAAGAGCAGATGGTATAGTGGGAAATATAAGATATGAAGCTAAATAGCTATGAGAGATACATAAAATGCCTCAGCAGTTCAAACAAGGGAGCAATTAGTTAAATCCTATGGGTCAATGAAGCTTCTGGGTGGAACTTGGCCTTTGAGCTGAGCCATGAAAGTTTAGTCTATGTACCTGTGGAGGTGGAATGAGGGAAGAGGAAGAATATTTTCTGACAGTGACAGAAATTCAAAGTAGTTTAAACAAGAAAAGAAAAAGAGGAGGATATCATGTTAGTTACTGTGAACAGAACACAGAGAGATAAGGCCAGAGCTGACTTCAGCATCAACAGCACAAAGACAGGCTTCTTTCTGTAAAAGGTGACATGGCTAAAAGGCATCATGTTCTTACTGCTCTCAATCCAAGAGTACAGAGAGAACTGCTTCTTTGCTCCAATTTCAGAATTTTTTCTGAAAGGGCTGGCCCTGCTTGGTGGTTATACCCCACTGTGGGTTGGGGGTTGGTAAATTCTATGTGACAGGCCCACCAGAAATATTGAAGCGGGAAGGGTTAGTTCCCTAAGGGTGCTGCTACCAGAAGAAGGTAGGAAGGGATGCAAGGCAGACACAAAACATGGAGATCTATTTACAACTGCATCATGAACAAAGGTATGAAGGCAGCAAATTGCAGGACTTGCTCTGAATTTAGTGAGATCAGTTATGTTTCAGAAGGCAGAGACTAGGATGAGGCATCTATGCAACAGAAGTTAAGAAGGTACTCATTCTCAGATGCCAACCCTGAGCTTGTAGGGCATGAAGAGTAAATACCTGCTTAACTTTTGTACCTCAGGCAATTTGCTTACCTCAACACAATCCTAGTTCGGTTTAGAAGAAGGGGAGACTCCACAGTTAACATGAACAGGTTGAGTAGTTTAAGGACCAGATAGAGTGATCTTTGGGGTAAATATTTTGATGGAGTCATGTAAGTAAAAGTCATAGTGCATGAAGTTAAGGAGTGAGTATATAGAGAAGAAATGGGAGCAAGAATGTAGGCTACTCTCTCATGAAGTCTGGTGGTAAAGGGAAGGATAGAAAAGGACTTGTGTCTTGAAGGCAAAGCTTGAGAGGCCTGACTAGAATTTTTTACTCAATTTTATTTATTTATTAAAAACATTTTTTATTGTCCATGGACCTTAATTTTATTTATTTATATGTGGTGCTGAGAATTGAACCCAGTGCTGCACACATGCTAGGCAAGCACTCTACCAATGAGCCACCACCCCAACCCCTTCATTTTGTTAGGTGAATCAAAACAGTCATCTACTTCATTGGAGTGATTTGAAGGGTGCTTGGCTTCCTTCCAACCAAAAATAATTTTCTACTAGCCTGATGTGATGTCTGAATTGCTACCATTAGTGACTGGGTTATTGAATTAAAGGATTATCTCCTAGCAGTTAGTAAGTACCATCTCAGGTCCCCATCTGTAGGCAATTCATTAAGCTTTTAGCAGCTATTTTTATGTGGATGTGAATTGGTTTATCTGATTTTTTGGTGACTCCTGAGAATAGATTTTGATAAAGGGAGAGTAAAGAACACTGAAGGGCTTTCAACAGTTTGGGATGGAGCATTTGTAAGGAGGCAAAGTGGAGGGGGCACTCTCAAAAGGACAGGTATGAGGTTCAAAGGTATAACCCTACCTGGTGGTTCTACCCAGGGCCAGCTCTCCATGAGCAATCCTAAACTCTCTTCCTCCATCAGTGAATCATTTTTAAAAATAGCTTTTCAGTAGAACCCTGTCAAACTATTCTGGGAAAATACATTGTCTCAGGTGATAGACAAGAATAATGGACTTGGCGGTCAGGAAAACCTGTTCTTATCAAACACTCATTACTTATGTAGAGGCAGAATTAGCTTGATGCAAATGAAGCTTCAGCTTTGAGATACCTCACTTTCATAGGCTTCTTCTAAGGTCCTAGTGATTTGCTCACATGATCTTGCATTTTTGGAAAATTTGTAAAATAAGGTAATTTAATTACAGTAGGCCAATGCCTGTCTTTCTACTCTCATTTTCCTTCTGACTAGTTCCTCTCTTGAATAACCATAGTTGTTTTGGGGATCCAGTAGCTGAAGGAGTTGGAACTTGAGTTGGAGATGCAATTAATTTGAGTTTGTTGGTATATATTTGAATGATTTGTTGTCATTTCTTTATAAAGTTGTCAGCTGCTGAAGTGCAGGAATGTCTTGAAGGAATATTCCTATTGCCCACTGTGCTGACTATTCTCACTGCATCAACCTATAAGGTCCTTGATCACAAACTGATTAGTGAGAGTGTCAATGCAAAGATTATTTAATACAAGTCATTGTTCAAAGCAACTTGAAGTGTCATGAAATCTTATTGCTCATATATGAAAGGAACTTCACTGAGGCTTTCCCAAATTTTATACCAATCCAAAAGTAATACATGGCATTACCAATAGTGGGCTATGAAGGTAGAAGCAATTTTTCTAAACCATTAATAATAAAAATATTTAAAATAACCCATGCTAGGGGAAAGATTGAATTATCTTTCTATTTGGGGTTGTTTTATGAAATTGTAGTCATAAAGAAGCAATCAAAAACATAGAGAAAAAATGTAGGGATAAAAATTATTCTATTTTTACCCTAAAATAAGGTAATTTTATTTTACCTTATTATAATAAATAATAAAAATTAATAAAATAATTTTGTTATTTGTCTGGATTTTGTGGTTTGTTATATTTCTAGGTTTTTAAAGTGTGTAATTGTTGTGGTTTCTTTTCTCATACCCAATTTTGTACTTATAATTTTGAGTCTTTTGTCTTAAAGAATATCTCCCCCCCCCAAATTATGTAAGCTTCAGGCCCTACAAAATCCAGATTCTTCCCTGGTCCTGTGACTTTGAGCAAGTAATGTGAGCCCCAGTTTCCTTAACGGGAAGGTGAGAGTCATCCTATTTGCTGACTTATCTAACAGAGTTCTTCAGAGTAAGTGAGATGGTGCAGGTGAAAGGATTTTATTATTAACTCTACAGAGCCATACAAATACATAAAAAGTGTTTTCATTGCTTCCTCCTCAAAGAAACAGGCCTTTTATTTTCCCCAAGAGGTAATGTTACCTTTTTAGTGATCATACTTTATATTTGGGGTTATCCTGACTTGCAGTATGGGCAAGGATCCTCTTGGAGAGCTTCACATCAATGTCAAGCAGCCCTAGCCAGGATAAAGAGCCTAGGAAAGAATGATGGTGCACTAATTAGCACAAGCCTGTGGGGTCACTCCTGGGGATGGTGAACAGAAGCTGCTTTTGATACTAAGGACAACATTTAGCATTTAAATTCAGCTTGGCTGGGGTGTAGTGTAGCTCAGTGGTAGAACAGGTGCTTAGCATGCAAGAGGCCCTGAATTAAATTCCCAGCACACTCCCAAAGTCAACAATATTACAAATATGCAGATGATGCTTATTACTAAAGAGTCATATAGCATTTCTTTGCCTTAACATTTAACCAGGAAAAGTGGGAAAAGGGAAGTTCCATTCTCTCCACATCTATTACATGTGAGGATCTATGAGAGGCGTTTTATATACGTTATTCCATTAATACTCATAATATCCCTGCATATTATCAATTTCATTCTATGGAAGTAAAAACTAAATTTCAGTGTTGAGTGACTTGTCCAAATCCACAGTAATTAGGTGCTTCAAACCAGGTTTGTTTGATCCACCCTGTCAGATGTCAGTCCATTGCTAAAGGGTCTTTACAAAATAGTCTTATTTTTCCTACTTATTTGTCTATTTTAAAGTGATGAATCCTGCTCACGCAGTCACAATGCCTGAAAAAAATTGAAAATAAGATGCCTATTATGTTTACATAGGCCTTTAGTTCAAATACATAATTTATCATGAATTTATAGAAAGTCAGGAGTATACCCAATGCAATAAAATATGCTTTAAATGGTGCTAAATAGACAAATCATTAATAAGAATCTTATAAGTCTGCAAATGTGACTTTTCATGTATCAAATTAATGTATGCCACCTGAACTTAGGTGTTTGATTTCATGTTAGAAAATTCAAAATTAATCTCTTCAGAAAAAAAATAGGTAGTAGATCAGTATTTTCAGGTTGCAGATTGACAATGCCAGGCTAAAATGACTTTCCAGGAGGCAGCCTTATATATATTTTATCAGAATTCAAAATTATATGCAGTTCACTGCTTCTGTCCATTAAAATTTAAAATCGGAATGAGTTTGTTATAAGTAGATTTTCATAGGACCTTTCCAATTTAAGGTTTTAATGAAAACTATGGTTTATCGTGCCCCAGGTTAGCTTAAGCATAGGGGTGGGATGCCAATCTACTGTCTTAAAAGTGGGACCCTTGTCTGAATTTGTGATTTTTGTGTGTTTGTTTACTTTTTATAGATAAAGGTGGGAGGGTAAAGGAGAGAGCAGTGGAGAGGCAGAGAGAAAGGGAAGCGTATTATTGTCTTAGTTTGTTTCTCCTGTTAAAACAGAAACAAACACCATAGACTGAGCAATTCACAAATGAAGAAATTCATACAGTTGGGGAGGTGGGAAGTACAAGATCAAGGGCTCAGCAGGTTTGTGTCTGGTAAGGGTCAGAGTTCTCTGCTTGTAGGATGGTCTTTTCTCACTGCATCTTTGCAAGGCAAAAGGGGTCTCCTCTCATGGTAGAAAGGGAGAAAGGTGAAAAGGGACTAGCAGTCTCCATCAAGCCTTTTTTTTTTTTTAATTTTAAGACAGACATTTAATCCATTCATGAGGGCAGAGCTGTTATGATTTGATCACTTCCTAATAGGCCCCATCTTTTAATACTGTTGCACTGGGAATTAAGTTTCAACATGAATTTGGGAAGGATACAAACATTTAAAACAGAAGTTATCATGGAAGTGGAAACCTTTATTACTCTATAACAAAAATATTAGGAATTCTATTTTATAGAGTTTAGTGAGTATAATGGCTAGAATTTTTGAAACCTAAAAGAATGACTCTCACCTTACTGTTTGGGAAAATGTGTTGTGTGAGAAGATAATTTTCATGTTGTTATGAACCCAAAGCCACGGGATTCTGGAAAACCATAGGCCCAGAGGAAGAGTGCACTGGAAATCAATCCAGGAATCACTCCAGTTCAAAGATCTCAACAAGCCAGTCAGCAATCTGAGTCGGGAGGATTTAAATGAACTTTAGGTTTGGCCAATACGTCATCTTTGCTGTTCAAATGAGTTCAGAGCTTGCAGAGGTTCTCCACTAATGTGGAACAGGCAAGTTTCAAGGAAGATTCATTAATCGCTCAGTTTTGAAATATTTATTGAGCTTCTACTACTCAGTCTAGGCTCTGGGCGTACAAAGATGAATGAATTTGGTCCTTGCCCTCGAAGAGCTTACATTCTATGGAGGGAGGGAATCAAACAGGCAAATAGATACACAAAAAAATGTTACAATCACTAAAACATCCATTTAGATAAAGTGTAATCTGAGCACCAAAGAGAAAGTGAACAATTCTCTGTGGGGGGCTCAATAGTTCAAGAGAGACTTGGTAGAGGTAGGGTAAATTTGACGGCTTGACAGTTTAGTGGCCCAGGTACAGGGCGGCATGTGGACAGAGCAAACCAATCCTCAAGCGGAAACAGCGTGAGCAGAAGCACAGAGGCGTGAAACTTCTTGTGCTGCCCTCGGATCGCCCTCACAACCCTTTGTCTGCAGACAAGGTGGAGAAACAGGCAAATAGATACACAAAAAACCAGTTCGTTCTCTCTCAGTAGGGTACGTCTAAATATGTTTGGGAATATAAATCCTAGCAGAGAGAGCTGCAAGGCAGGATGTAGCCTGAGGTGTGTAAGAGTTCAGAATGAGAAATGGGAGTTGCAAGGTTTCCTAAAGAAGCAGGAGTACCAGTGGCCTGCCAGGCTTAATCGTGCGGCCACGGACGTTTGTTCCTCATAGTGCACTGTTCCCTGTCTCCTCCCGGATAGCCGAGCCTCTGCCGGCTGTACAAAGACCCCTGGAGGTCCCATTGCCTGCAAATCCCGCTCCGTGGGTCCGGAGCCTCCCAGCTTTTCTGCCCCTGCGCGGCCTCTAGCTCTGCGCCGCCTAGAGCCAGGGGCTACTACTGCGGTTGGGCTAGCGGTCGGCGCGGGACACGCGCAGACCTAGGCCCGACGCGCGCGCATACTTGCGCAGGCCCAGACCTGCGCGGCCGTCCTGCAGCGCTTAGCTGAGGCTCTAGCAGAGCCCAGCCGTCGGCGGTCCAAGGCCGAGCGCGCGTCTCCGCGACTGCTGGAGCGCTCACTTGGGTGTGTATTTCGCTCAACTTGGTTTTTATTTAACCCCATCCCCAGGTTTTGAGAGGTTTCTCTCCTCGAACTAGTTGAGTGTGGCGGTCACAATAGGAGTGGCTCGAGGCCTACAGTGTGCGAGCTCCCGGGGCGCTGGACGGAAAAGGTGGGTGCGTGGAATTGCCTCCCCTCAGAGTCGCGATCCGAGCCCAGAGGAAGGAGCACCTTCTCGGCAACTGTGGGTCCGGGCCAGGCTTCTTCTTGGGAATGAAGTTCGGGCCCCACCACCTCGCACAGGGCTGCCTCCCCGAAGGGACTCACGCGCCCACTGCTCCGGCGGCCGTTTTCCAGCGGGCCTCAAGGGGGCCTCCCGGCCGCTGCCTCCGGTCCCCAGCGCTGGGCTCCAGGGGCGGCTGCGCAACGGAGGGGCCGCGCCTCGGCGCCCGGGCCAGGGCGCGGACAATGACCCCTTCTCCCCTCTCCGCCTCCTTCTTCTGACACCGCCCCCTCGCTGCCCGCGGGCGAACCTATTAGCCATTCAGGCCGACAAAACCCCGCGGCCCCGCGCATTGTCCCGCGGAGCGCCCGGCCGCTGTCATTAGCCCTGATTACGCTGAGCCGCCTGACAGCCCTGCGGGCCGCTGGGCAGACCCCCCATTCACCGCCGCCCCCCGGCCCCGCCTCACAATGGGAGCGGAAATCGTCCGCGCTCCCGCGTCCCGGCTGAATAGAGCGAAAAGCTGCTTCTCTCCTCCTCCCGCCCCATTCACATTCTCTTTGGATACAATATTTTTTTCCTTTTTGTTAAAATTAGGGAGAGAGAACGAGGTCAAGGAAGACTTAGCTTGAGCTCTTTGCCTGTCATTTGTTTAATGTAAACAAAGAGCAAGTCCTCCCCCACCCAAGCCTCTCCTCCCCACCCTCCCAGATTTTTATAAACAAACTGGGGAAGGGGCGGGTGTGGGCAGCGGCGGGTGGAAGCGGAGTGGGTCATTAAAGTGGAGGCGACAGAAACTGTGGCATTTGGGGAGCAGGGCCATCGGGTTTGTTTTCTTTTTTGGTGGAACTGGAGGATGGTTGGAATAGTTACAAGCGGTAAAAGAACCTGAGCAGAGACTCGGGTAAAATCCTGACATTGGTCAAATCTGTTGAAATGTAAAAATGCTTCTTTCTACTCTGCTACGGGAATAATTGGGGAAACTGTGATAAAAGAATTGCAGAAGAAAGGAAACTCATCAAACGGAGATATCTCCAAATTCAGAACCTTTCTACATTTTATTGTTTTAAAACACTCTCTAGAACAAGATGAAAGTGATATGGGGGGAGTTTAAAAAGGAATATTTTATAATAATGTTCATGGGAAAATTTGAACCTTTAAATAAAATAAATCTCTGTGAAGATCTGGACTAATTTCCAATATGTGGTCACCAAAGAATTGATTATTCACAAAGGCAGTTAGGTGTCACCAGGTTTCCCATAAACATTTTTAAAAAATTTTTAAACAATGCATTACTTAAGATTCTAAAGTGAAATTAGAGGAACAAATCTCCAGATTATGGAAACATTATAGCCACTTTAGAATGTAATCCTTAAGGAGCATGTTAATTTAAGTAAAGGATAGATGTAGTTTAAAGGCTTTCATCAAAGCAGAAAGTTAAAAACAACAAAAAACAAAACAAACAACTTCCACCACTGTTTGGCCTTCTTGTTTTCTCCAAACAAGTAAATGTCATTTAAAAATTATTTTCTAAAGAGAAAGCTTAGTTCCTAGAAGTGTTACCTATTTTCTTTAAAATGCAGAATGGACATTTCCTTCTGCTTCTAGGCAACATGGAACTGATAAGTGGGTAGGGATTTTTAGAATCTCTAATTCTTTTACATCATTCCACTCATTAATTCTTTCCTTTTCCTTTTGGACCTGGAACCATCGAATTAAGAGAGAAAGTTTGCCAAACAAAGTTCTCCAAATGCCGGTTCTGGGCAACTCCAAAACTAGGATGGGGTGGATCTGGGGCACAAGACTGGAAATCACTGGATTTTTCCTAGAAGTGCAATACTGCTTGGTAGATTCAGGACTAGGGTGAGGTATTTAGAGTGCAAAATTTAAGAAGATATTCAATCTCAGGTTCCTGGCACTTACATGACCTTGAACGTGAGTGCCTTCTTAAAATTTATATTCCAAGTGCCTCCCATGCCTCACTGTAGCTCTGTCCTGCCCCTTGGCATTTGAGGAACTAGAGGAACTACCTACCATATGCTCCAGGAAACAAACTTGAGTCTGGAAAGAGCTCCACCACCTTAGCCTTTCAGGATCCACAGAAAGGCAATTGCTTGCTTTTGAGAAGAACACCAATTTGATCACAAAGATTTTCTCAATGCTTCTGTCTAGGGCTCTTGTTTAAGAAAGAGTTTTGATTTTCAAAAATTTTCCAGAAAGAGTCACTGTGTGTAATGACAGTCATTTATGAAGTTAAAATGAGCCAAATCTGTTTAAGTTATTTAGAAATCAAAAATCAATCCTTCCTGGGCTTCCAAAGTATATGTTGCCATTTGACTGCTTTTTGTTTTCCATTACTTCAGTTATTTTGGTTTGTTTGCAAGTCAACATTTCTGCCTAAATCATCAACTAGTTAGCAGGCTTCTGACCCAAAGAACATCTAAGGACAGAGAGGCAAATTGAAAGGACTCTAGGGGGTGGGGAGAGAAGTCCAGCTCAAGTGATTTAAAGATCAGTGTCAAATTTTATAATATGCAATCTGTTTCACTAGGTAAAAAGCTTAGAGACTCTTTGGATAGCATTTACTTTCTTAGTGTCAGAATAGTAGTATGTGTAGGGGGTGCCTGTGTGTATGCAGAAGGAAAAATCAATGCTAAGAATATTTTATATTTTTAATTGAGGCTATTACTAGGACAGTGAGGCCCTTGATCACTTATTTCATGTTTAATGTGGAGATCAGATTTTTAAAATGTTTATTATTTCCCTGCAGCCTTGTCTTACCCTCAGTTTGTGACACAATTCTATACTACCCTCCATCTTGGTCTCTGTCTTATTGAAAATCATTCATTAGATTAAAATTAAGTTCTGCAGCAAGAAGATGCGAGTCTAGTTACTTATGACCTCTCCTATCTTCTTTATTTTTTGGTCTTATTTTAATAAAAGCTCAATTCTAAATGGAGTATATGCTCACTTAGCATGATCATGAGTGTCCACTACTTGGGCATCTCCTCAAAGGAGATGGAAAGCCTTTTTGTTGCAGAGTCTGTGTCAGGATAGTTTTGTTTTTTTTTTTTTTTATAAAATAGGATCCATTACTAGAGCTCAAAGTCTGGTTTCCCAAATTGTTCCTAAAAGCCATTACTGCTTCATAAAAATTAATGTTGGTGGACAAACCCTAATTACCTGAGTTGGGGATGTGGGGGGTTGCCTTACAGGGCATACTCATGTTGCCAATTTCTAGGTTTAAATATACCATAATGTGTATATATGTATGTACAAACATACATACGTATATACGTATATACCTATTACAACTTGGTATGGCAAGTGGTTATGGACCTACCATTGGCTATTTTAAAAATATACTGGGAGACACCAGGATTGCATAAGATACAGAAAAGACCCTGATGAGATTATCTGCATGAGAGTCCATCCTTGCATGCCTGGTAAAGGAAATAAGAATGATCTTTTAAAAAAAAAAAATCTGAGCCGCTCCCTTAATTAAGAAAGGTTGTCCACCAAATTGTTTTATTGTTTGGCTTCTCCACACAGAATGCACCAGCTTGCCTTTATAAACAGCAAGTTCCCCAAGCTACAGAGAAACCTACCATGGCAGTCTCTTAAATAAGTAAACAGCATATATATGTTTTGTTAAAAAAAAAAACACTTTAAAGCAAAAGTTATACATATACAATAGCGTCCTTTCGACGTGAAATACCCACAAGAGACTCAGGGCAGGCGCTCAGCATGCAGCTCAGGTTCCGAGGCTTTTTTGTAGCCAAATCCTTAGGAAAAAGCAAAGCGAGGAGAACCGGGCGCTGCCGTCAGGCCTCACCGCGGGCGCCTGTGATAGCCACTGGAGTTGGGCGGACCGTGGAGCCGACACAGAAACCCAAGCCCGCGGGTCCCTGGCCACCTGGCTTCCGCCGGTGATGTATTTGCTGGTCTTTCATCCTCTTTTCCCCTTCATTGTTTATTTCGTTTTTACATGGGATTCTGTTTCTGAGCGTGCTGGTTGGGCAGCTTAGATGTCGCATTCACTGTCGCTGGATGTGATGGAGATGGCCGAAGTGGCCGCCTTGCTGGATAGACTGGCGGCCGGACTGGCGGAGACGCCCAACACCTCCGGAGTGCCCTCGCCCTCGGCCCGTAGAGCCCGCCCGGAGCCTTGCGACAGAACTTGCTGCTGTAGTCTACGGGGAAGGAAAGGGACACGGGTCATAGTGCGGAAAGTTGCCGCCGCCCGTCGTCTCCTTTTCCCCCCCGGCCCGCATTCCTTCAGCCTCGTGACCAGATGATCTTCCTTAGACCCGGGCAATTAAGGTGGGGAAGGAGAGGCGACCGAGGTCGGGCGGGAGTCCTCCGCTGCTTCTCGGCAGAGCCCTGCAGTTGCCCCCGCCCCCTTCGCTCCCTTTCTGGGTTCCCATTTCCCCATCTTTGGGTTGCTGGGCTCGTAGGATCTTTCCTACTTGTTCCCTACCTTTGGGAGTCTTACAAGACTCTTAAGGAAATAGCCGAAGTGTGTATAATAGGACAGATAAGGCTCGGAACTTGGGTCTCCCCTCCCAGTAGTACATTTGTCTCGGGGTAACGTCTGACTCAGTATCCCTGAGGCCTGGTCAGCTCCAGCTAAAGGCAAACATTGCTGCCTGAGGGTCGCATGGAGAGTTTGGGCCTGGGGGACGAGGCTGGGCCCTTGGCCAAAATGTTTGGCTAATGGAGATCCACACGTTCGGAAACGAAAAGCCTGGGCCAACTAGTTTTTCTTTTAAGACTAGTCGCGCATGGGAAGAAGAAAACTCGACTTTCCACTTAGGAACAGGAGTCCTTTCGAAAACCGTTTTCAAACCATTAGAGAAGGATGCACCTGGGCTATAAAAATGCTAACCTGAAGCTGACACATGACAAGCCAGACTTTACTTAATAGTGGGAACCTGGGCCCAGGCTGACGAGAATTAGCTTTGGACCATGGGGTCCCCAATCGTTTCTAGGATTTTAATCTTTATTTCTCTCCTGCCCTCCCCCTTCATGAAGCTTTATTTTGATAACTGAGACTAGCTGCTTTAGTGACCCTGAGGCCCCATGAACGATAGAGACACTGAGGAACTAGGTGCCCATAGGGAACACGCGCACGCGAGCCCAAAGCGCAATGGGCCGGTAAACCGAGGATAGAACGCGCTCCCAACTCCTGAGATTTGAATCGGAGTCTCCAGACACCAGGTACCGGCGCCAAGAGTGTCTCCACCCGCCCCCTTCCCTTGCGCACTAAGCGCGGAGGCCGCTAGGTACCGACCTGTTCTTGGCTGCAGCCGCCCGGTCCCTTTGTCGGCGGTTTTTGAACCAGTTGCCCACCTGCGTGGGGGTCAGTCCGGTTGCCTGGGCGAGCTCGCGCTTTTTGCTGGGGTTTGGATATGGGTCTTGCAGATACCACTCTCGGAGCAGGTGTCGCGTGCGCTCCTTGAAGCAGTGTGTCTTCTGTTCGCCATCCCAAATGGTACGCGGCAGCGGGAACTTCTTCCTTACACGGTACTTGTCCACTGGCCCCAGAGGCCGTCCACGCAGCTTCTCCGCCTCCTGGTAGTGAGCTTCAAGCCACAGTGCCTGCAGCTTGGCGTGCGACTCCTTGGTGAACTTGTGGTTTTCCAGGATATGGTAAAGTTCGCGGTAGTTGCCACCGTGAAAGGCCACGATGGCTCTCGCGCGCAGCACCGACTCATTCTTGTTGAGAGCTTCACAGGCCGCAGGGGCCACGGGCAGCGACCACAGGAAGCGACCCAAGCGCTCTACATCGCCGCTCTCCTCCAGCGTCTCGCATACCCCGGCCACTTGCTGGGGGCTGAAATTCAAGATGGGTAGCTGAAACATTGAGGCAGCGCTGGCAGCTGTGGGGACACTGGGCCCGGGGCGGGACACGCAGCAGATGCCCGCGGGCCCGGGCGGGTGCGCCAGGCTCTTCTCAGAGAGGCGCCTTAGGGTTACACGGCCGCGGCTGCAGTGGCAGCACAACGGCCAGGAGCTAGCGTCCCCGACTGGAGGAGGGTAGCGAGGCTCAGGTTCGGCTCCGCTTGGCTCAGACACGCAGGCAGGCTAGCTGGCGCGACTACTGGGGTGGGCGGATAGGCGGCGCGGGCGCCATGGAGACCCCCTGTCAGTCACTGGCCGGCTCTGCCAATCAAGGCTGCGACCAGTGCGCCCCGGCCATTTCAGCACCTCCCAGCGCTCGACAGCGCCCGCCGTTCGCCGGTGGACTTTCCCTCAGTATTTCACCGAATCTGGAGGGTGAAAAGACGTAAGGAGTGGCTAGAAAGAAAACAAGTGAGAACCGCAGCGTTTCACTCTCCCCCTCTCTCCTTGCCTGGAACCTCCCTCTTTTTTTCCCCACCAAAGAGGCAAGGATGCTACAGGAATTCACTTTGGGGTTATGCGATGCCTCGGTCAAAAGGTCTCCAGACGACAAAAAGGACTGGGCAAAATCGAAATCCTCCAAGAATTCGCAAGTTTAGTTGTAATAACGGAACTGCAACCCCTGCGGGGTGTGCATGCACAAAGGGCAGAGGGAGGAAAAGTGGATCTTCTCATTTCTTCCAAGCACCCATCCCTGCATGCCTCCCACTTCTCTTTTTCCAGCTGTCAAAGCAGCTGGGTGGGTAGCAAATCTGCAGCAGAAGGAACAGGACCAGGGATCAGTAGAAGAGGTCAGTTTGGACTCTATCCCTGCTCCCTTCAAAAGTCTCCTGAAACAATTTTAAGCGTGAGCAAAGACACGCTCACACTGGATAACAGTTGCTGCCCACGAAGTAAAACATTTCAAGCTTTAGAGGACTTTCACCCAAATAAAGATTATACTTTTTAGTCCCCCCTCCTTTCCAGTTTAACGGACTTGAACAAATGTGCAGCGTAGCCACATCTAGAGTGAGAAGTCATTGGTAGGTCAGGACAGCAACTTAAAGGCTTGTTTGAAACATATTTTTTAAAATATTGATTTGCACCATTTCTTGAAGGCTAATTCCCCCCTTGTTCTGTTAGAACATATCATTGGAACTGGAGATAGAAATTTTGACTTGATAGTCCAAAAGCAATTCAGTAAAAATAAAATAGAGGAGGGGGGATCCACAACAATGTGTGTATGTGTGCACTGGGGGCGGGGGGGGGGGGATAGAATGCACTTCCTAAGCCGATGGGCCCTGACCCCTCCTGCAGAGAGGAAGGGCTTTCTTAGCGACTCTGCTTCTGGCCAGTAGATTGAATTGGCAACTTTTATTGATTCCCAATTGACATCCACATCATACCATTTTCTGACGCCTCGGTCAAAGAAACCACGGTCTCATCTGGGTCTTTGATGGGGGTTTGTTTAGTTTGAAGAAAATAACTCGGTAGAAGGAGTGTCCAACGAAAACGCCAGGAAAGTCTTTGGGAGGCTTTAGAAAGTCTTTAGAAAGGGATCAAATGGAAAGTTCACCATCGAACTGGACTGGGCCTGGCTGTCTTTTCTTCAGTATCAAGTACAATTTGTATGTGGCTTGTACAGATCTGGTAAATCAGAAGGCAGATAGATAGCACAGATGGTTGGAGGTGTCAGGTCAGATCATGCTACGCCTGAGTGCAGGGCAAAGCTCGTTCTGACGGAAAACCCTGATATTATTTTCACAGATATTCACAGTTCACTCGAAAAAAATAGCAGAGGGGAAGAAAAAAGCCCTGCAGCCATTAACATCATTTCTGTGAGATTGCCAGCCGCCTCAACGGAGAGGCTTTCTTTTCTAAGAGCTCATTTTCTTGAAATGCGACAGGGCAGCGGCAAAATAAAGAGGGCGATGAGGATAATGACAAAGCATAAACCTTCTCTAGCTTGGAGCGACTTCCGAATCAGCCGGAAGGACAACTTTTAGGGAGAAAACATCACATACAGCGGCCCAGAACACGTACGCGGAGGAGAGTTCGCGGCTCTAAAAGCCTGGCGGGCCTTTCCGGCCGTGGGGGTGAAGGAAAGCATCCCCTTGTTCCACTTTGTAGAGGTTTCTTTATTGTCTCTGGGGATGGCTCCCTTGCCGGCTTTCGCACGGTGGCAGAATAGCATCACGCTCGCCCTTCCCTTGAAGAGGCCACAGTCACACCGCGACCTTAGAGCTAGCAAACCCAGAGCGGACTCCGCTCTCAGTGCCTAGTTGCTGGAGATGGAAGAGGCTGCCCTTATGGCAGGCGACGATGTCTCCCCCTCGTCCCTTTGCTGCACATGACCAGTTTGAATGCGGCAGATTAGGGGAGAATTGACTTTTTGTCCTTAGCTTTTGTGAGCAAGTCATTTAAATTTTCCTAGTCTAAGTGCCCCACCTGGGAAATGGGGATATTTATCTTATAACCCAGTTCTTGAACAATAATTCTGTGAATACTAGAAAAGAGGGGCGCTTTGACTTCTGCGTGTTTGAGGCTCTGGGACCCAGGGTCTGGGTTGGCCTCAGCCAGAGCCGCCAGAAGGGGTTTGGGCTGCGTGCGACGTAGAAGTGCCTGGAGGTTGGAGTCCACTATCACCAGATCCTATCTTCACCATTGTAAGGGATTTGGTTTAATTTTATCATCTCCAAGGCAATAAAATTTCCCAGGACACCTAGAAATTATTTATTTGTTCTTTAGCTTCATGCAGCGACAAACAGGAAGTAATAGTGAGTGATACCCCATCCCTGGAAATAAGAGCAGCTTTCCTGGGTTCCTTAGAAATTACCCTGTTGAGAAAAAGGCAATGACCTTCAACCCATCCTTAAAGCGCACTTCTTCCGGGTTTGCCAGGAGAACAATGCACCTTCAGGGTTTTTCTACACCCTTAATTTTACGGAAAGAGTAAAAAAGAAAAAAATTGTGGGGCTCTCTGCCAACCCTTCAGGTCACCCTCCACTCCTCACCCCCTGTTTCTTCTCCCTGCCACTCCCCCCCGCCCCCTTGGCCAGGAAATCCAGAAAGGGCAACAAAAGCCCTTGGCCTCAGGCCTGTCTGGGTGGCTTTACAACTTTCTACAGATCGTTTGTGGCTGATAGATACGTGAAGATGTGGCAAAGCGCTCAATTTTCACTGGAGGTATTTTCCGCTCTCCAAAGTCAGGGTTTTATTTTATAGGGAAAAAAATGTGGACGTAGAAGCATGTAAAAGATAATGCCTGAAGACACATTTTGTGTCTAACTGTTCAGTGGATATTTGGACTTAGGCAGAGTGACCCCCTGGAAGTTGTGAGGCTCATACCAGAAATCTTTGGAGTTCACTGAGACATGTCTGCACATAATGGAATCTCATCCTATAGAAATAGGTGAGCAACTACTGATCTTCCTCTGTAGAGGGGCATGCAGAACTCTGATCATACATTTCTGAACTATAGCTCATATTTGTCAGAAGAGAGCAATGCCTTTCAGAAGTCAATACATTCTTACCTCTGGGTTCCAATCTTGTCTTACCTTTTCATTGACTTTTCCTAAGTGAAATGCCTTCAAAATGATTTTTTTTTCTTTGCCACACAATTTTGAAGAGTCAGGGAATTTAAGGATGTAGTAATTGAATCCATCTGAATTCCTTGATGAAGACTTTTGTACTGCATCTGAAAGTCTCAGACTGGAAGACAATGAGGTCCCAGTCTTTTGAATGTCTGTTTGGACTTTTGGAAAAGATCTTGTTTTCCCTTTTCCTGTGCCTAAAACCAATGTTGATGGTGAGAACTTCTTTATTTTATTTTTATAACTCTAATTTTAAAAATAATTTTTAAAAATATTTTATAGCAAGATAATGTAGAAAAATGTAAAAGGTTTTTATAGACTTTGAAAGCACTATATTAAGATTTCATATTCTCATTTATTCATTAATTTACTATTCTTATTTTCAAATGATATGATCTGCACATAGATATATGTTCAAAACATTTATGTATTTAGTAGTCCATATTTAAAGATTATGGAATAAATTCATTATCCTATTTTAAAGTATTAACTATCTTAATAAATTCCCAAGGTAGGTTGTTGTATTTCATGAACTTTTCCCATGCCACTAAGTACTTTGTAATAAAAAACAAAGATGACTTTTTATTGCATTCTCCTGAGAACAAACACTGTTTAAAAAATATTTTGTAGATTTCCTGTCACAGTAAAATTAACCAACAAAGAACACATTACAATGAAACTATTGGTCCAATTTTAAGAGATTAAGATTTTTTATTATTCACTAGCAGTTTTTAAATGAACACATTACAATGAAACTATTGGTCCAATTTTAAGAGATTAAGATTTTTTATTATTCACTAGCAGTTTTTAAATGACATTTTAAAGTGATACAAAATTGTGTATGTTGCTAAGTGGAGGACATTTTAAACTGTAAATGTGGAAATGTATTATTTAAAAGTAGAGATTAATTGGTAGTAATTTTTAAAAGTTAGGCTGCCTTTACAACCCTGTTTTGACCACTAGTTTGTGGTGAATCCAAGACATTTGGATGAGAATTTCCTTTTAAGACAACTTGTAATATATTACAAGTTATAATTCTTCTTTTTTTGTGGTACTAGAGATTGAACCCTAGCCCTCTCTGCACTGAGCCACATTTTCAGCCCTTTTTATTTTTTTGAGACACTAAATTGCTGAGGCTGGTCTCAAACTTATGGTCCTCCTGCCTTGGCCTCCTAGTCTTTGGGATTAAGTTATAACTATAACTTAATATAATATAAGCTGTCTTCTTAAATCCACTGTTTTCTCCCCTACTTCTCTAAGGTAAGACTAAACATACACAGGGATAACCACACCACAGCATTGCTTGCTAAGAGCTAGCTATCAATGGGTTCTTGTCTGAGGGAGTAATGCTTAGAAATGTAACCAGCCTGTCACTTATGAACATGTTATTATCAATAATGAACCATTAATTAAATGACTGAAAAAATGATTAATTCATAGTTCTCTACTGGGACATTATTTTTTCTACTAGCAGGTTATTTTTTACCATTTTCAAATCTAAGGTCAAAGTATCTTTCTAAAATACACATAGAAACCTTAAAATTCAATGATATAAAATGGTGTCAGTTTGTTTGGTGTTCTGGGATTAGCCAAACATTATTCACATTAAATTGTATGCATAAAACACATATCAGTTACATGTATTATATGTATATATTATTTTGGTAAGTCATAATTCCTTTCTACATACTGTAAAGTTAAATAGAGATAGTAACTTTTAATAAATACCTTAAATTATCTGAGTTGATCTAGCTGGTTAGCAGAAAATACTTTTTTAAAAAAGTGCATTATTAAAAATATATACTCTTACCCTTCAAAGCAACAATTCTCAGCTGAGGGCAATTTTGCTCCCCTTTCCCACTTCTCAGCAACATTGGGCAATATCTGAAGACATTTTTGGTTGTCACAACTGGCATCTAGTGGGTGCAGGCATGCTACTAAACATCTTGCAATGGAACAGAACAGCTCCCTACAACAAACGTCAATAACATTGCTATTAAGAAACTTTGCTTCACAGGATCACAAAATCTGTTAAAATTCTGTTTGTTCTGGAGTTGAAGTGTTTTCAAAGGAATCAGTGCCCTTTTAATTTCACTTTGACTGTAGGCCTTACTAATAAAATCTATTCCTAAAAATATGCTGTTAGGTTTTTTCCTTAGAATTTACCGTAGTTGGTATTGGTAACTGAATACTTATAAGCCCATAACTATCTGTGGCCAAAGTGAGGATTTTGTTTCTACCCTGATGGAATCTATGTGTTTTTCTTTTTTTCATAATTGATGAAACAGGCAACAATGGGTATCAGCCTCTCTCTGTTTTTCAAATGAATAGATTATGAAGACCAAAGAGCTTAAATGATTACCTATATTACACAGCTAGTTAGTGACGGAGGTAGGTGTAAAAGACATTCAAACTTCTGTTAGACACCTTGTTTTCCTTAACCAGGAAAGATGGTTTAATTTCAGTTGAGTTTGAGGGCAGAAGATCTGAATCACACAAATATTTATTGATGCCTGCCCTATGTGAGGTTCTGCACTATTTCATGTTGCTGTGACCTTCATAATTCAGAGCACTTCAGTTCAAGGATCTCAGAGATATTTAAATTCTCCTGGGTCTTGTCAGGTGGTGTGACCCTTGTAACCCCTAAAAAGTCCCTGTTTTAAAATGTGACTCAGGGACATTCTTTGTTTTCTCTGGGGAGTCCAGGGCTGTTGAAGTCTCTTTCCTGAGTCAGCACACTGTCCACTAACAGGAAAAATGGAACTGAATGCAGCCTGTGGGGGAGAAGAGATTGGACTTGAGGTGTTTGTTGTAAAGCTGGGTTTAAGTGAAAAAACTCTGAACTCTTTTGTCAGGTCTTTCAAAAGAATAACAGTGATGCTTACAAGCATTTCTATAATTAACAAGCTGTCAACATTTCTATTATGACTACAGAAGTCTATTACAGACCTCAGAATTGTGATAAATGTTTCTTTAGGTCTGAAATGTTAGCCTTCATCTTCTTTTCAGCCCAGGGGCAATTTTTGAAACCAATTTTGTTTCAATCATTTTGGATCAGTTGTGTGGTAATTTTGGAAGTGCAGATGCTCTAGGCCCACCTATTGAAATAAAGATTTTTAAATGGAAACAGAGAGGAGGCTGCTTAAGCCCCAGTGGGGACCAGCTGCAAAGGTCTGGCAGGGAATTGTATGGGCAAACAGTGAGAGTAGATTTAGAAAAAAATTAAGGGACAGAGAAATGTGTGCATGTTTCCTTTAACAACAGATTTTTTTCTTCAGGTCTTTCAAATTACAAAATTTTAAACCTTCCTATTTTTCATGTCTGGATTTTTTCCTATTGCCTTCTCTGTTGTGCCTAGGTTTTGGTGAAATTAGTGTAAGAAAATTCATTCCAGATACTAAAATTTGGGGCTGAACTGATTTTTTGGAATATTTGATATTTATTTTCTACCCTTCATTTAGTTAAATTTTCTGTGTCCCACATATCTTCTTTCTACTTGTTCATCTTTTCATACTTATTTGTCCTTTTTGGTGTTTCTGATGGTTATCTTATTTCCTCATGAATACATTTCAATATTGTAATAATTTATATTTTGTTCTCCTGTTCTGATTCCATAACTCCTTCCTTCTGCTTTCTAGTTTCCATTGCCCAGTAGCTCTTCAGTAGACTTAAGCTCTCTTTTTCTTTCTTTTATTAATGCATTATAGTTATACAGAGTCGTTGGGTTCATTTTGACAAAATCATATGTGCATGGGATTTGGTTTACTCCATTTCAGTCCATGGTCCCTCAGTTTCTCTTCCCTTTTCCCTCCCCCTAGTCTTCTTCCTCAATTTTACTGGTATTCCTCATGCTTGTTTATTTATTTACTTTTGATTCATGCTTTATAGATACATAAAGATGAAATTTGCTGTGGTATATTTATACATGTATATGATGTCATTTTGTCAAAATCACTCCACATTTTCTGCTCTTTTCCATCCCATCTTCCTTCCTCTCAATCTCTTTCTACTTCAGTGATCTTTCTTATATATTTTGATAGCTAGCTCCCCTCACACACCATTATCTCCCTGCCCCTCTTATTTTGCTCTAGCTTCCACATATGAGAGAAATCTTTCATCCTGGATTTCATGACCTGGGACTTAAGACCTCTTAAAATTGTGAGGTAGACAAAGACAAAAGGCTCACTCCTAAAAGAAGATGAGGGAGAAGGGATGTGATTCTCAAAAAGAGGGGTATATTCACTATAATAATATTTTAGGGCAGTGATACTTCCCAAACTAAACTTTATGGAAGTATATAAAGTAATAGAAACAGTGAGGACTTTAGCTGTTTTAAGTTTAAATTATTGTGATAGTCATATGATTTGGGGTCCCAGTTTCCTTATCTGATATATAGTATAATACTTATGCTATAAGGTAGGTGTGGGGATTAAATGAGATTATGAACAACTATTCCTTGCATGGTACATAATTATAGTAAATTCTTGATTATTAGTTCCCCTCTTGTGAGCCGTCATCCACTTAATCTCAGTTTGGCCTCCTATGTTGTCCTAGTGATACCTCACTTTCTGTCTTGCCCTTAAGCTCATCCTTTGTTCTTCTGCTTGGGTCTCTTAAAACGTTGCAAGCAGCCCAGCGCAGTGGTGCACATCTGTAATCCCAGCACTTTGGGAGGCTGAAATAGGAGAATGGTGAATTCAAAGCCAGCCTCAGCAATGGTGAGGCACTAAGGAACTCAGAGAGACCCTGTCTCTAAATAAAACACAAAATAGGGCTGGGGATGTGGCTCAGTGGTCCAGTACCCCTGTCCCTGGTACAAAACAACAACAACAACAACAACAACAAAACTTTGCAAGCAATAGATTCTTTTGAAGTAGGCCTTCCTATTCCATGGAGCACTGTTGCAGTAAATTCATCTTAAAAAGTCAGTAGATAGCTTATGTGAAATTCCTCAAATAACCACTGTTTGTTTCCTGTGACTGTTGTAACAAATTATCACAAACTGGGTGGTGTAAAGCAACAGAAATTTATTCTTGTACAGTTCTAGAAGCCACAAATCTGGATCAAAGTGTTGGCATGGTTTTGCTCTTTCCAGAGACTCTAGGGAGCAGTGTTTCTTCTCTCTTCTAGCTTCTGGGGCCTACTGGAATTTCTTGGTTCTGCCTCTCTCCAGTCTCTGCCCCACTTCTCACACCATCTTCTTTGTGTGTATGTGGAAACTTTGTATTTTATAAGAACCCAGGTGAATTCATGAGGGTATGCTTATCTAGGGTATGCTTCTCTTCTCAAGATCCTTAACTTAATGACATATTTTGCTACACAGAGTAATAGTCACAGATCTGGAGATCAAAAGTGAATACACCTTGGAGGCCTTCTTTCCCCCTACGCACTATACCCAAGTTATATGACAAAAATAATAGTCTCAAAAGTTTCTTGGAAGTGAATTGAAAGAACAGAACATCGTGAGTGGTCAGTCTAGAAGCTGGAAAATAAATCCTTTTGATTTTTTAAAAAATAAATTATAGGCTTTTCACCTCAATACTACTCAGTGTTAAGATTGGTAAAAGTCTAATCAAAGGAGAATTTTCAATTATTTCTTCATTTTATGTAAAATATTGTGTTTTGCTTTTAAAGTTTCCCTGGGACAATAATAGAAATGAAAACAAAAGTAGTAGATTTATGTCACAGAATGAGATAAGTGAAAGAAGATTTCATTCCTCTGTGCATGTTTTATTCTAGTTTACAGTGAAGAACTATTATGGTATTATATTGAAGTACAATTCACAGATATATGAAGAAATTTGCAGCTTATTTGTATTTTTCTTATTTCAGGGAGTTGAAATAGAACCCTTTCTTGTTTTTAGTGATAATATATAGAATTGATCTCTAGTCTTATAAAACAAGAGTCAAGCAAATCTTGTGGCAATAAATCACTAAGTGTAAATCACTTTACACAAGTGATTTAGTTCTTCAATATAATTTACTTAATTTAATGTATGTCAATGAGCTTTCTAATTGGGTTTAGTAAAACTCCATATCAGATAATATTCTATTCTATTTTATCTAATCTTCTTTTTCCATTCTTAGCAAATAGGAAGTAGTTATTATTATAGGAACAACTCTTCTATTTAGATTTTACCATGTGGAGAACAAGTATATGTAAAAAAAAATGCATGTTTTCAGAATTATTTGCTTGATTCAAAAGAGTTCCCTCTAGGCATAATCCAGACAGTTAACTCATTTTAAAACATTGTGCATATAGTGTTTTTTCACTTTTCATTTTCCTATATTTTCCCTGCTCTCTTAATTGTTTCGTATGACAAGATTATTATTTACATTATTTATAACCCAAACACTTAATATTTCCCACATCAAAATGTGCTGTTTTTCCTTCTGTGACACTCCTACTTGCCCATTCTTGTCACCCAAATATGATCAGACTTTTTAGTTTCCCACTTTCTTTCTCATTATTCCAACCCTAAAGTTTTTCTAAAATAGTGTATTAACTGGAGTTTTCTTTCTAGAGTGTCTCTTCTGTTCCAAGAATACTTTTTAATAATTATGTCACACATATCTGGACAGTCCTTTCTTCATTTTGTTTTGTTTTTGGTGGTGGGAAATGAACCCAGGGCTTTACGCATGCTAAGCAAGTGCTCTCACCACTGAGCTACACTCCAGCCTAAACAGTCTGTTCTTGTCCCACACGCTCATACACATGTTCCTCTCTTCATTCGTCACTTTGCTTTGCTTCATTTGTTAATATTTAGGTTCTTTTCTCATATATTTTCTTCATTTGGAATATTCATTTTTTCCCCTACTGGAAATATCTTCTTCTTTTTTCTTCTTATAAAAGCTCTAATGCTCATTGAAATAAAAATCCAAACATTAAGATTATATGGAGTCCAAAGTGAAAGTTTGTTTGTTTTGGTACTGGAGATTGAATTCAGGGGCACTCATCCCCAGCCCTATTTTGTGTTTTATGTAGAGACAGGGTCTCACTGAGTTGCTTAGTGCCTCGCCATTGCTGAGGTTGGCTTTGAACTTGCGATTCTTCTGTCTCAGCCTCCCTAAGTGCTGGGATTACAGGCTTGCGCCACCATGCCCGGCTAAAAGTGAAAGCGAGTTTGACAGAAATACCATATTTTTCACACTGTTTTATAATCCTTTTTCATGATAATATTTTTTGAACATTGTTTTCTGATAATAAATACACGTCATCATTTTGAATGGTTATATTCCTGCATAAATGCTATAATGTAGTTAACTAGTTTCTATTGATGTTTAAATTGGTTCCAGATTTTCACCATTATAAACTATAAAGCCATGAACATCTTTATGTATCACTCAGTTTTTTCCTTCAAATTCTTGGAAGTGAAATGGATGGCCCAAAGGGTGTACATATTTTTAAAAATTGATATGTATTTTCAAATTACCATTTAAAAAATTTTTTATTAGGAGGAGAGGACACAGGAAGAATGGAAGAACTTTGGTCTAGGCGGAGGGAGTGGGGAGGGGGCACGGGGACAGTAAAGATAGTGGAATGAAATGGACAACATAGCCCTAGCTTCATGTATGACTGCATATATGATGTGATTCTATATCACATACAACCAGAGAAATAAAAATTGTGCTCCATCTGTGTACAATGAATCAAAATGCATTCTGCTATCATGTATACCTAAGTAGAATAAATAAATTTAAAAAAAACAAAAAATATTTTTATAAGTTTTTATGTCTAACCATACTGCATATGAACCCATTTCCCTCTATACCCTGACCATTATTCTTCTCATAAATATTTGCCAACTTGATAGATGAAAAATTATTTTTTGCTTTTCAAAATAGGTATTTCTTTTATTATTAATTAGGTTATGCATTTTCATGTAAGTATTGATCATACATATTCTTTCTTTTCAAAATTTCCCAATTATATTCCTTGAATGGGATTTTTGTTACAAATTATTTGTAAGATCTCTTCTGATATTAAGGATACTGTTGTCACCTTTTCATTGCTATGATAAATTCCTGAGAAAAACAAAATTAAAAGAGGAAAGATTTGTTTTGGCTCATAGTTTCAGAGGTTTCAGTCCAGGGTCAGCTAGCTCCATTGTTTCTGGGCCTGTAGTCAGATAGAACATCATGGAAGAAGGGTGTGGTAGAGAGCTGCTCACTTCATGGCAGCCAAAGGCCAAGTACAAGATATAGTCCCTAAGGGCACTCCCACAGGGACCCATTCCCTAAAACTAGGCCTCACTTTCTATAGTTTGTACCACCTCCCAGTAGTCTATTAAGTTATAGTCTATCAGTGGATTAATCCACTGATGAGGTTAGAGCTCTTATGATACAATCACTTCCCAAAAGCCTCACCGAGCCCTTACTGTGGGGAACTGCTAGGGGACATTCCACATCCAAACCACAACAGATACATTTTTTTCCAGTCACATATTGCAAATATTTCTTCTAAGTTTTTTACTTACCTTTTAATTTCATGGTGGTGTTTGCCCTATAGGTTTATAGTTTTTACATAATCAAGTCTGGTTCTGTCTTGGGTATCATGTTTAAGTACAGGCCCTCTTGTCAATTACAGAAACAATCTGTATATTCTTCTCCTATTCTTAGATTGACAACATTTTAAACTTTTTATTCCATCTGGATTTATTTTGATATCTGATATAAATTTGGAATTGAACAAGGTTTTATTTCCCCTCCTAGTATAATTTTCTAATGCTACTGCCATTACTTATTGATTGATCTATTCTTTCCCCAGCATATGAAATGGTACCATTATTACATGCTAAATTTCTATATACACATAGAAATTCTTTTGGACCTCCTATTCTCTTTCATCTATATGTCTACTTATTTTTGTGGTTTCAGTATTATAGTTGAACTACATTTTAATATCAGGTAGAACAAGTGATTCTTTAGTAATTTTTTTAAAGAAAATTCTTTGTCTGTTTTGTGAATATTTTTTTTCTTTTTAAATGTCTTTATTTTTTTTTTTTATGTGGTGCTGAGGATCGAACCTAGTGCCTCATGCATGTGAGGCAAGCGCTCTACCACTGAGCCACAATCTTGGGCCATGTTTTGTGAATATTTTCTTCCAGATGAACTTCAAGATTAGTCTGCATTTTAGTGAACTTTTTTGCCACTATGACTACAGACCTGATAAGAACAATTTTAGAAGAGGAAGTTTATTTGGTGCTCATGGTTTCAAGAGGTCTCAATCCAGAGATGGCCAACTCCATTGCTCTGTGCCTGAGGTCAAGCAAGCAAAATGGAGGCAGCCAGCTGAGTACATGACAATCTGGAGCAGAGAGAGTTCTCCCTCACCAGGAACAAAATATATACCCCAAAGACATGTCCCAATGACCCACCTTCTCTAGCCACACCCTACCCTGCCTATCGTTACCACCCAGTTAATCCCTATTAGGGGATTAATTCACTGATTAGGTTAAAACTTTTACAACCAAATTACTTCATCTCTAAACATTTTTGCATTGTCTTATACATGAGCTTTCGGGGAACACCTCATATCTAAACCATAACAGTTTGTCAAATTTCTACTACCACAATGAGTCCAGTGAGAGTTTTCATGGAATTACATTAAATAAATAGATCGATTTGGGATAAATCTTCACCATGTTGAATGTTCCAATTCAGGTACATGGAATATCTCCCATTTACTCAAATGTTCTTTTATGCCCTTCAGTTAAATTTTGTAGTTTTATCATGTAGGAAAAACAGACATAAGAATTGAAAAAGTATCTTGATTTGAGGTTATTAGTATAAAGGCCTTAAATCCTATAAAACTCAGTGGATTTTAATGCCATCATCACATCACAGCAGTAATAACAATAACTATCACTTAGTATTGTTTTAAATGAATGAGAAGGTTTTTCCCCTGACTACTCCTGAGTAGGTAGATACAGGTAATTGGAGGGAAAGATGAACAGAAAATGAGGTTAGACTAGAAGAGCTGTCTGGAACAGAGCTTTGATAATTGGCCTTTCCTATCCCTTCTTAATTTGTGAATGCACCCAAGATGTGCCTGAGAAATTTTAACTAATGAAATTGAGTGATTAATTTGGGAAGGTATCAGTCTCTCAAAATTGAGTGTTCATACTTATTCTGGGCCTAGAAATAATGTTAGCTCATTTGACAATAAATTGTATGCTAGCTCATTCAACAATTAATAAGAAGCCAAAGGCTTTGATGATATAATGAGTATGTGGGATTCTGTTCATAGAACAAAGAAATGCAACTAGAAACTTTAGGGAAAACAAAATTTATATAAGAAGTCATGGATTAAATATGAAAAAACTGTAAAATATGGCAGTATTATAAATAATTGATGGAGACTAAACAAAGAAAATGTAATTGATTTTGATGCTTGAAAATCTGATGCAAGTAAATTTTCAAGTGGCATGTATAGTGATACAGAATTTCATCATCTCTACGTTTTTTGCATTTAACAGGACTCTGTAAGTGCAGGTGGTAGAAATCCAAGTTAGACTACTTTGAACAAAAATGGAATCTACTGTGTTATAGACCTGAAAGTAGCTGATTCTTCTATACCTTACTTCTGCTTTCATCTATGTTGCTTTCATTGTAGAATAGGCTTTTCCCATATTATGTGCTTACATAATTACATAAGCCTTATTAGCAGCTATAGGCTTACAAGGTTTTGGAGTTTACCAGTTGAGAGACATTTTTCTTCTAAATCATTTAAGAAAATATTGATCCTAGGAATAGAGTGCTTTGAATGACCAGACCAATACACATCTGTAGCCAAAAGATCATAACCCTGCGGGAGCAAGATATGGTTTGGTTCCTGTCAAGAAAAAGAGGATGACTCTTGAATGTCATGAATCTTAATTTCTCTATAACTGATCTAATATTTTAAATCCTCTACCCTTCTTTATTTTAGGAACAGAGGGGTAGATGGGGAAAAACTTTAAAATTCTCAATCAGAGATATATTAGTTACTGCCAGCATACAAGTTTCTTTTAGGTAATTCATTATTTTTTAGTTAAATGCTAAGTCTTTAAAATTTCGACTGCCTCTCTCAAATGGCATCTTTTATGGGATATGGGGCAAATGTGACTTCATGGTTCAGTAGATAGTGCTTTGGGTATATTTGATGTTTTTTGCTCCTTTCTGGTCTCTCCTGTGGAACTTTATGGTGTGGACTGGTGTGTGTTATGTTGGAATGTTATACAGGTATTCAGTGCTAGCATCTGGACTTCTAGACATTTACCTTCAGGAGCAAAACACCATTTAGTTTGTCTTTGCCCATGTCTCTATAAGTAGTCTCTTTACTAATGTGTTATCATTTGAATCCTTTGGTGTGAATTTTGTTTTTGCCCTAAGCTACTGGCTGACTTTAAACTGAAGGTCATTGAGATCACTGATTTTCTCTTAGTATAATCCCAATTACATGTGTATATTTCATGTAGTATTCATCATCACTATTATCTGTCTTCACTGTTAAATGTTGATGTTTTTGAGATTTTGAGGACTTTCGTCATCTTTGTAATACCAGTGTTTAGCATACTACCTAACTGCACACAGTTTTCTGTAAAGTGCCATTGACTTTAGTGAAAGGAATATGTGTATTGGGATAGGATTTCTGGGGAGGTTGGGATTTCAACATGAAGAATAAGTAGATCTTGATTGGGTCAAGAAGAAGAAACTTTCTAGTCAAGTGGAACAACTTGAACACAAAGCCACAGAGGCTTCAATAAGCACAATATATTCATTGATCATTGAAGGAGCTATCTTGATTAAAGTAGAAAGATTTTGTTGGGAAATAAATTTGTGGTCATATTATAGTCTTAAAATACTGAGGAGGCATTTCAATTTGAAGTAGAGGAAAATATACTGATTTTTTAAATTAGGTAAGTAACATAATGGAATAGATATAAGAAAAATCAATATTATTATTGGATGGAATAGAAAAATACAGGGTAGATCAAATACAGGGTAGATCAAGAAACTTTCTAGTCAAGTGGAACAACTTGAACACAAAGCCACAGAGGCTTCAATAAGTACAATATATTCATTGATCATTGAAGGAGCTATCTTGATTAAAGTAGAAAGATTTTGTTGGGAAATAAATTTGTGGTCATATTATAGTCTTAAAATACTGAGGAGGCATTTCAATTTGAAGTAGAGGAAAATATACTGATTTTTAAAATTAGGTAAGTAACATAATGGAATAGATATAAGAAAAATCAATATTATTATTGGATGGAATAGAAAAATACAGGGTAGATCAAATAGAGGGTATCCCCGGTTTATTTCAGTAATCCATACCTGAAACACTGTAAACATTTTGGGGCACCTACTTCTCATTCATTCATTTATTCACAAAAGAGTGTATGTTGAGTTTCTATTATGAACCAGGCCCTGTGTTGGGGCTAAGGATACAATGGAGCAAAAAACAGGAGTAAAGTTTAAGAATTGTGTGAGATAAAGGATAGGATAAGAGGGAATAAGTTGAAATGGATTTTAGAAGTAAGAAGACATATTTGAGGAGAAATAGGATTGTACCAAGAACAGAATCAAAGTTGCATGAACAGTAAAAGAATGGATGGGTTAGATTAACATTTGGTGGTGTCTACAGGATATATTGTAATGGAAAAGTCTTCCTTTTGCATTTGTCTAATATAGTTTGCATATACACTGAAGGAGGAATCTGCTAGCATTAAGATTATTGTCAGGAAGGCAGAATTGTCAAACAATTTCCCATATTTTATTGACATGGTAATTTAAGGCAATGATAAAGGTACAAGTCTGATTTGGCCTAGAAAGTCAGCTACACTGACCCAGACTTAGAAGATCAAATGAGAGGACAAAGAAAAAGGGCTGGATATAAATCCATCCAATCATGCTATTTGAAAATCCTTGCATATTTTAAACCTGTTGTTTTCCCTATTGATTTGACTGCCATTTCTGTAAATAAATTGGTCTTGGCAAATTCACATTGCTTCACTTCCTCTTCTGAAACTTTTTCCTATAAAGACTATTTGCAGAGTAAAGTGGCATCTATTCTGTTGGAAGTGCTCATGAATTGAATTGGGATTGTAGCTATTATGAAAAACTACTGTTGTAACCTATTTGTTGTGGCTACCATGGGGTGGGGGAGGCAAGGCAGAGTTGAGCCTTTTCTCATGGCACCTCCATAAATGGATGATGTAGATGTTCATACAATAATTTTACAAATAGTGAAGAATTATAATTGTCTTAGTGGCTATGAAGGATAAGTGCATAAACATTGCAGAGGCATGATGAGAGTTGAAGAATGAATAGAAGGTTACTAAATGAAGAAAGATAGAGCACTCTAGGCTGAGGAGCTGGCAAGCACTATGTCCCTGCGATGGAAAGGATTATGTTAAGAACTGAAAGGCTTTTAATAAGGCTGGATTTCAGAGAGGAAGATCGAGATAGTATAATATGAAGATACAGAGATAGATAGGGACAGGATTATAAAGGACACTATAGGGAATGATAACAATTTTGTTCTTTATTCCTAGAGCAGTAGAAATTGTTGGTGTATTTTAAGTTGTGCATGTGTGTGTTTGGGGGAAGATACAGTTTTAAATTTGTATTTAAGAATTTCTCTATCAGGATGGATAGAGAAAAGACAAGAGGGTCAAAGTAGATATGCAGCAAAACTAGTTTGAAAGCTATTACAAAAATCCAGATGAGAGAATAAATGATGGTGACTTAAACTAAGATGGTAGCAGTTGAAAATAAGAACAATTGATGGATTTGAATTATATTTAAGAGGTAAAATTGGTAGAATTTATGGTTTGATTAGGTATGGGGGATGACAGGAGAGGAAAATTGTTTCTGATATGTATAAAGGGATACTGATCTCGTACATGAAAAGAGAACAAATATTGAAAGATGCCCAACATTAGTGGGGAGGGTGAGGGGAGCAAGTTGCATTTGGATGTGTGTCCCTCCAACATACGTGTTGAAATTTAATCCTCAATGCAATAGTATCAAGAGGTGAGGGGTTTAGGGGATGATTAGGCCATAAAGACATTTCTCTTATAGGTGGAATTAGTGTCCTCACAAAAAGGCTCAAGGGAACAAGCTCATCCCTTCCAGCCCTTCTGTCCCTTTTACCATGTGAGGACACAACATTCATCTCCTCTGGAGAACACAGCAACAAAGTGTTGTCTTGGAAGCAGAGAGCAAACCCTTACCAGACACCAAATATGCTAATACCTTGATCTTGGTCTTAATGGCTTCTAGACCTGTGAAAAATAAGCTATTATTTATAAATTACCTAGTCTATGGTATTTTGTTATAACAGCAGCAGTGAACAAAGACAGCTTCTCATGTTGGTAATTAGATATGTGGGTCTGGAACTCAGAGGGTAGATAACATGAAAAGTTGCTGTTCTTTTTGACTATTTGTTTATATGTAACTCTTTTATTTGGAGAATGTCTATTTTAGTAGTCTGGAAGGAAGGAGAGAATGAGCATATATTCTAGACTTTTTAAAACAAGTGTACCCACCCAAGGTTTTGAATTGGAAGTGTGTAACACAAAGATGTGTGCCCTAGGAAGAATCCTATTTGCCACTGGTAGCAGCTAAAGTAAGACAGAGTCTGTAGAGTAGTTGTGGTAGTTAGTGTTCATAGCAGTGGTGTGAGCTGTAGCCTTTAGGGGTTGGTTGTGATGAAGGTATCTTGACCACCAAATCTGTGATGCACTTTAGGTAGTACTCTTTGTATATCCTCTGAGTTTGGCTCTTCAGCCATTCTAGGCAGTTTTGCTGTAGCTTTTAACAAATTCTACCTTTGCTTAAGTTGACTGGAATAAACTTCTCAGAAGTCAAGTTATTTGCAGCCAAGTGCAGTGGCACATTCCTGTAATCCCAGCAGTTCGACAGGCTTTGGCAGGAGGATTGTGAGTTCAAAACCAGCCTCAGCAATGGCGATGCACTAAGCAACTCAGTGAGACCCTGTCTCTAAATCAAATACAACAAAGGGGTGGGGATGTGGCTCAGTGGTTAAGTGACCCTGAGTTAATTCCCGGTACCAAAAAATAAAGTTGTTTGCAATAACCAACTTGGATTGGTATTAGAGGCATGGGCTATAGATACACATTTGTGAGTCATCTGTGTAATGGTTGTATTGGAAAACTTGCACATGAAATACAAAATGAGAAGAGACCTAGGATTGAACCTGAGAAATTTATAACATTTAATGGCTGAGTAAGAAGAGATAAGCTTGAAGGAGAACATAGAGAAATTACTGTAGGTAGGAGAAAAATCAGGTAAACTGTGTGTTAAGAAGGAGTGATACTGCTGAATGCCATGGAGAGGTAAGGTCAGATAAGGACTAAAACATGTTCATTGGGTTTAATAACACAAGGTCATTGTCATACTTAACAAGAGCAAATATTATGGTGTAATGGGGTTGGAAGGCAGATTGAAGTAAATTGAGAAATGAGGTAGGAGGGTGACAGTAGGAGTTTGGACAACTGTTTAGAAATCAGGTTGGCTAGAGGTAGAGCAAGATGGTGATAGAATGAGACCTTCCAGCAATCTCTTCCCAGAGGAATATCAATTTGAACACCTATTCATGCTCAGAAATTACCTTCACAAGAGCTAAGGAAACCAGCACTAGGTGTTAGCATAATAATGAATGAATTATCAAAGAAGGCCAGAAGCAGGGTTGCTCCTGTTACCTTTCCCCCAACGCCAAGCAGTGCAGCATGGAGAGAGATGCCTTCTTCTTGGGGTGGGCGGAGGGGAACAATCCAGCCTAAGAATTGGAATCCTGGCTTACCACAGTGAAACCCAGTACCAACTAGAGCTCCATACTCTTACCCAGGCCAGTGCCTATGATTGGAGCCTCTGGACCCACTCTAGACTGACCACCATGGGTCTGCCTCCACCCTTCCTTGCAACAACCTTAGGCAGCAGAGAGTAGAGAAAGACTCTATCTACTGGGGAAGAGGAGAGGGAAGTATAGGATTTTGTCTTGGAATTAAGCATCAGGTCAGTAAAACCCAACATCTGGTAGATAACAGTGTCTGCTGTTTCCAGGGGAGTGCCCATGGATGGAGCCTCTGGACTTGTTCTAATGCCAGGTGGATACCCATGGCTCCAGTGGAACTAACTTGCATTCTGGTTAGCATTACCAGATGGGATGAGGGGAAGGGATGAGAGAAATATGTTGAAGAAGGTTTAGAGGAGAAATGACTGGGTTATGACAGCCTTAACCCAATCAGTGAATGGATCCCCTGATGGAATTAACTGAGTGGTAACTGAAGGTAGGTAGGGTGTGGCTGGAGGAGGTGGGCCACTGCGGGCATGCCTTTGGGGTATATATTTGGTATCTGGCCAGTGGAATCTCTCTCTGCTTGATTATCATGTGAGCAGCTTCCCTCCACCACATTCTTCCACTATGATGTTCAGCCTTACATCAAGCTTCAGGGAATAAAGCTTGCTGTCTATGATTGAGACCTCTGAAACCATGAGCCCCCAAATAAACTTTTCCCCCTCTAGAATGAAAATATAAGTGGGATCATATGTTGGCTTCTGAAGTTTGAAGATGTTTCATTCTGAAGGCTTTTTAATTTTCTATATACTGTGTGTTGGTCATTACAGTTGGGCATTATATTAGGGGCTTTATAGAAATAATTTAATTTTCAAATCATCCTATTTTTTTTCATTTTTTCACTGATTTCTACTTTAATGTAGACTATATATAACCCTATTAAAATATTTGGAGCTCAACTTAAGGGGAAAAAACAAAAAAATAATTATAATAGCTACCTCAGCTTTCACCCCTTTTTGTTTTTTTGTTTTTTTGTTTTTGTTAAACCATTTAAACTGCAATTGCAAATTTAATTTGATGATTCTTTTTTTTTGCACCTCATTTTCTTTTTCTTTTTTTTTCTCAAAAATTGCATTTTAATACATGTTATCAAACATAACAGAAAAAAACAAATTTTCAGAAGCTGTACACACTGTTCACTGAAAACATTTGTTGAGGCAAATAGAAAAAATTGTTACATTCATAATTTTTCTAACTTTGCACAAAATTATAAGCAGATTACATTCTTCATATTAAACACCTTTATATGCACTTTCAATGAACAGTACATTTATATATATATATATTTTTTATCAACCATCTTTACTATACCCATTCCCCTTTCCTGCCCCCTGCCTCCCCCATGTAACGTCCAGTGTTCCTCTATTTCTCTTATGTTTCCCATTCCCACCTCCCTTATTCATCAGCATCCACTAATCAGAGAGACCATTCAGCATTTGTTTTTTTGGGATTGGCTTACTTCAGTTAGCATAATGCTTTCCAATTCCATCCATTTGCCTGTAAATGCCATAATTTGATTCTCTTTTATTGCTGAATAATATTCCATTGTGTATATGTACCACAGTTTCTTTATCCATTCATCTATTGAAGGACATCTGGGTTGCTTCCACAGTTTTGCAATTGTGAATTGTGCTGCTATAAACATTGAAGTGACTGCTTTACTGTAGTGTGCTGTTTTTAAGTCTTTAGGGTATAGGCCAAGGAGTGGGATAGCT